>JAGVSQ010006504.1:0-16282 GCA_022683975.1 Rhyacophila evoluta | reverse complement strand
GCAAACTTTTTGAAAGCAATGAAATTCGCCCTTGTGGCAACCAAGTCGGATGGCCTGATGGGTCCAACAGCTGGTTGCATTAGTTCTACCGAAATAAATACATGATCGCTAATGTTTGTTCGGGGATATAAAACAAGAAAAAATGCACAACTTGGTTCTGATTAGACCAGTTGCCTAATTGCCCAAAAACCAACCAATTCTTGGGGAAAAAAATGTTGAATAAAGTTTTTACAATGCAAATATATCTGATTATAATTCGTTTTTGGATATGAATGTGGATATAGATAATGAATGCTTGTAGGCTACTGCTAGATTTGCTCATAAGGAATAATTATATTAATTGTTCAGTAACTGTGATTTTTTCTATGTCATAAATAATATTTTTATCTCCGGTATCGTAGAGATTAGCATGCGCACTTTGCAATCTGATTCTTATCAGATTTTTTTAAATCCAAAAATGCAGGACTGTATACTCATTTGGTTGGGCAAGTGTCTGATAAACAATTCACGCAAAAAATAATCTGTCAAGACGTCTTCACATTACGGAGACCCATTAACTTCCCTTTCGTAGTGGATATCTTCAGGCTGTGTATGAAGGTATCGTATGAAGAGAAAAAGCATAATTAATTCTGTAGTAAAAATATTTACGAAGTGGAAAATATGAAAGGTTTTACATTTTTCAACCCTACGCCCGTGGGTTTATTTTTTTCATACTCGTTACTTTGCGTCAGTTTTCTCGTCTCTGTTTTCACCGAAGCGAAGATTTTGGCAAACGAATAAATTTGAAAATGATTTTTCAGTTGCTGTTGATAGATTTCAGAATCTCGCACTTTTCGACAAATATTCCAAAGCAAATACCCCTGCCGTATTACTTAAGATCAATTTCTATTTTTGGATCCACCAATCAATATTTCACCCAAGACGCAAATAGTAAACTTCAAACTATGTGTTAACTATTCAGCAATCCCCCATTTAATTGTTGCTTAAAACTTTTTGAAAAAATACTTTAACATTTATAAACACAATCCAATTAATGACACATAGATTATAATTCGTCTTCTTCCATATCTGCTCCCTAAGAAGAGGATATAGACACCACATGCCGCCTCCAAGAACCCCTGTCGCTCTCCAGTATTATTGCGTCCTCCCACGGCATACCCCATTGAATACATTCTATAGATAACATTTAGAGACCTTTCAAGACACCGACAACCGGTCTGCTTGAAGAATAGACAGGCTAGTTTAGACTCTTTTGAGCCATCCCCAATATGTGGCGTACCCAGCTCCAGCGTGGCAGCTTCACTTTATCAGTGATAAGTGCATAGTCCGTTTTCTTATCTTCTTGTTTTGAAAAAAGTAATACCACCGTTTTTCCAGAATCTGCCGAAAGCACTTGTTTTCAAAGCTTAGAATACGGTTGTTTTGGGCCTATGTTAGGTGTCACGTTTTGCAACCGTAGAGCAGCACTGACAGAATGCATGCATTGAATAAAGTATTTTAACAACTTATACTAAGCTATAAAATGTAATACTCATTAATTCAACTAGTTTTTTTTGTCTAAACCATACAACTACACCTTTTCCACATCTGGATCATTTACATCTTCATTAGCATAAACTTTTTTAACAGATTCTTTTACATGTTGTGTTTATGATATTTTTTTTCAAATCAATCATTGATTGTAATGGTAAACATATTTATTCATTTTCCTGAATCTTCATACAGTACGAGAATTTATCCATCAAGATTAATGAACTAATCGTGTTAAAAATTAATAATATATGACGTCCTTTATTTTATTATTTATTTTGTCCAGAATAATTTTCAATATGATTGATAAAACGAGGCACTCTTTTCAAAACTATTTTTCAAATACAAATATAAATCCTTACATATAAATATTTTATTCACTGGACTGTAAATGTGCGCAAAAATGATTAATATCTTTAAATTCAGGAAAGGATACACTTATACCATTAAGCAATTTGCCGACAACAAATCCGCATGAAAAACAATGTTAAAATAAGTCTTTATAGTACAGAAATACTTATACTTTATTTCTTAAGCAGGGATCTTCCCATAAGTAGAGATCAATATGCTTCCCTTTTAAAATAAAAATAGAAAACAATCCTCATAAGCGTATTGCGTGATTTAATGAATTCTTTGAAAGAAGCAATCGATTCAAGAGAAAACAGTCCAAAAATCTCCATTAACGAGTTACATTTAATTCAACGAAGGCACAATAAAGATTACAATAGGGATCTACACTAGAAAGGAAAAAATACGTAGCCCACACATATAATAACAATTTCACGAATCGTTTATTTCATGATTTTGGAGCAAAGTCAAAACTTTAAATAACATGAATACTGATATTTTATTTACCCAATATGATATTAATCTAATAATATTTAAGAACCCACAGTAAATAAGTGAAAAAAGTGTGGTAGAAGTTCTTTTTCTGGTCACAAATTTTATGGAGCATCCTTTTTTCAAACTTTAATGCTAAGTTTAGATACTGATTTCACATTTATATCATTAAATTTTTGATTGAACGCGTATATTGTGATTAGCGAAAAAATGACGGGGATAGCGTCTTTTTGCTTTTCTACAAGCAATATTAAAATAGAAACCTATTATGTTAAGCCAAGATTGTGATAACTCATCATTTTGATCCAAGATAAAACATCAAATTTACATAGATACTATGATTGTAACATTATAATACTCGGTAATATTTCAACCGTGCTTCGCAACAAAGATTTCGTTTGCTTAACAAATCACGAAACTCCTGATGGCCATTAGACGGATATTAATAATATTCCCTTTGTGGAGTAATCCCTTTGAAGTCAGTCCACGCATTACAAAATCTGAATATACGCTGAGTTGTCCTTCATCCGTACACCAAAATACGTCTGGAGTTTGTATGAATCATAGGATATCATATATCAAAGATTGAATTTGTATATTATGAGCATAAAATATATCTTTTTATTTTATACGCATATTATAATATAAGTATAAAAATAAATTATTTACATCACAGATATTCTTTATATAAATTGATTTCTATTTATATTTATAATATCCTAGATATATTACTCGGCTTTTGCTTGGAATAGATTTAAACTGATTTTTTATTCAAATTGTTTTCATTCATCTTATTTTTCCGAATTTATTTCAATACTTGGCTATAAACCACTTATGTTAACTCTGTTTTTGATCGGTGCATATGACGTTGAGTTGTAAATATTAACCGAAAAATGGCAGACCTTACGTTCACCTCGCTAGTGTTCACTGTTTAGGATCAGTTCTTGTAACAGACAGAAACACACACGTACATATTTTCTGTTTTATCTAATATACTATGAAAAATGAATAAAATATTTTAGCAAATTTTCTTTACATTTATTTTCAACAAGATAATAGTTTTATGATGAAACATTTTAGTTTTTAGTCATATTTTTTTAGAATTTTAAATTTTGTTTTAAAATATAATTTTTATAATAAATCCAGTTTTAAATTTCATCATTTTGTTATAACATTTAACCGTTTTGAGTCTAATTATTTTGATTATCAATAGTTAATTGTATCCCATAATATAGCATAGAGATTAGCGTGCACATCTCGAACCCGAGGAAAGCGAGCTCAATTCCCATATCTGCTGGATTATTAAATTGTTAAAATACAGAACTTGATATCAACCCATTGAGTTGAGGTCTGACAAATAATTCTCGTAAAAAATAATCTGTTAAGATGTCTCTCCAGATTACGGAGATTCATACACACCACTTTTGAAGAAGAGTTCTTCACCCTATGAAGATCTATACCCTACATTTTTGGAGTAAATATCATTAAAAAAAATATAGTTGGTATGTAATAATAATTTTTTAACATGTTTTATAAAAAATTACTTAACTAAACTCCGTGGGCGTTTTAGCGATCACTGAGCGATATAATAATGTAGAATAATGTACATATATTACTTTAGTATACAATCTACATAATATACGAAATGTTAAGCACAGAACATAAATAACTGCATCTAAGGTATATAAATACACCCTAATGGAAATAAATGGTTTTCTCTTATATTTTAAGACATCGTTTATCGTAACAAAGTATACGATTTCATAATATAGGTTACATTTTATTGAATTAAATATAAACAGAGTGTATTGGAACTGTGTATTCTAACAAACAAATATGTTATAGAATTGTGGTCAAAGAATTATAACAAAAATATGATTTAATTTATATTTTGATAACATTATTATTATATAATATCAACTATGAAAATGAAAAGCGACGTAATCCACATATAACAAATTTTACAGAAGGCAGAAAAAAGTATACTTAATAATTTTGTCAAAATATTAAATAGACACAAACTTGAAGAAGAAGAAGACTAAAACTGGTACTTTATTTGACTAATCTGATGTTTGTTAAATATGGTGTTTAAGAAAATGTATCAAAGATTTATGTGGTGGTACCTTTTTTTTGACCGCAAATTTCATAGAACCTCCTTTATTCAAACTTCAAGCTAAATTCAGCTACTAATTTTGCATTTTTAGCTTACATCCTTTTGATAGAACATATTTTAAGATGTATACATTGTGATAATTAAAAGTAAATCTAGTTTAAAAAATTGAGGAATGCGTTAATTTTCCTTGCCACAGTCGATAAGAATATTTTAATGCTATTTATATTTACATTTTTTTTCTATAGATATATTATGAAACCAAATTAATAAAAAAGTAAAATCTTTAGCAAGGTTAATAGTAGAAAAGGATTGAGTCCCAGTCCATGAAAAATATTTTTCAATAAACTATGGTAAACTTATTGAAAAAAAATTCTATAGCACACAAATTTTTGCTCTCCTATTGAAATTTATTCAAGGGAAAATCTTATTTTATTAGCTTCCGTAAGTATTCTATAAACTACAGTTTGTTCATCTTTCACAATATCAAGTATTTATTATGAGATTTTTAACGCCGACTTGCCATTTGAATCAAAATCTAGCGGTGCTCCATTTTCTTAAAATACCACCAATAATCATTCGTGTAAGTGATACGTAAAGAAAAATTACCGTCTTATTAAAAAAAAAGTAAAATTTCTAGAAGTTTTGACAGATCTTGAAGTAATATAAATAATTACTTAAAACCGCAAATTAACAAACATATCCTCAATATGGATCTATTATTTAAATCGGTGAAAATATCATCACGCAAATGGATTTTTTTAAAAGAATCAATTTACAGACATTTTTTTCATATTCATCCATTTTATTATTAACCATTTGGTTCTTTAATTATTTTTAAAAATCTATAACAGCTGTACAATCGTTACCCAAAACCTACAGTATTGAATCAAATATGCTTCTTTTAATTATAGAAGAACAGTGTCAAGTAAATATATTACCAAAATTTAAATATATATTTTTTACAAACTACTGAAAGAAATAAAACTAAAATTAAACGAAATGGTGATGATGCTTTTAGAATCTGTATTCTGAGTAATTTTAATCCGGTACTGATCTTTACTTTGCCAAATTGTGATGACAACTTAAACGTAAAAAATCGTAAAAAAGTAACATTGTGATATTTACGAAGTCAGCAATAATTTACAAAAAATAGCAAAATAAAGTTTACGAAATCTCAGATATAACTTATGGAATTTACTGTGATGAAATATTTATGTTTACGTTGTTATCAATAATAATACATCTCGAATTTATATCAGATACATCCTGTGGACAGACGCGCAAACAATGTGAGGCAAACCGAGCTGGCAACATAATCGTAAGTCATGTTTTTACACACTATTTATCTTGTTTGGATGGAAACCAAAGCAATCACATTTACTCTACTGGAGATATTTTTACATAACCAAACAATCTATACTTCTCTACAATAATACGGGGAGATGTTCTAGAGGCTTGTGTTCTTGGTTGAAATCAAATTCAATTTTCAATATTTCTTACAATACTCTTTCAAAAAAATTCCAAGTGGATTCGTTATATTTGTATGAGAAAGTGTAAAACATAATCTCGATTTCATCTTTTATGATTATTCTATATTATTTTGTACAGTTAATTTATAAATATAAACTTTAATTAATGAATAAATGATTAATAATATTTTGAATTATCACTTTTTATTAGAATGATTTTTAGAGTTATAAAAAAACATATTTTAGATGTATCGTAATTATGAGCAAAATCAATTTTACACGCAAAAGTATTAATCGAACTTTTTTCTGTTAATGAAATAGGTCTTACTTAAAAATAACTATCAGCATTACTAATTTTCTTTGTGAATAACAATTCTAAGCATTCAACATTCATTTAATCTTTTTAGTCATATTTAAATGATATATATTATTTAAAGTAACATTAATACAGTTATATCGATAATAAGTGATTCCACCCTGAAAGTGGTATCTAAATAGTGTGAAGATGATCACTTTGAAAGTATGTGGATCTTTCCAGTATGAAGAAAAATTTTCCACGAGAATTGGATGTTAGATAAATACTCAACCTAATGGAGATTTAGTCCTGCATTTTCAGATTTTCATTTATAAATTCTTCAGGTGTGAGAATCGAAGCTATATTCTTTAGATCTGAGGAGCGCACAATAACTTCTCGGCTACCGGGGAGACATATTAGTCTTTTTTTTAACAATATGTTTTAAAAGATTGATTTACCTATGATTAATTGACACATTATATTACTGAGTAAATACATCATGATTATGTAACGCTAAGTATCTGCTATATCCCCTCCCTGTGCGGAGTATATGGCCACCACGTGACGCCTCCAAAATGCCATGTCACCCGCCAGCTGCCTCGTATCCTCCCAGATCATACCACCACTCTTTAGTTCCACAGACTACATACTGTTGTCTTCCAAGTCGCCGTTTGAAAGAAGAGACAAGCAGAATCAGGCTCTCCGAAGGCATCCGTAGTACATGCATCAGTCAGTTCCAGCACCACTGCATCACTTTTAATGTGATTTTGACAATGGATTTCCACGTCCAATCACGTCCACGACAGTGGATTTGCTATCTATGTAAATAAAATTTTAAATAGAATAATTTTTACAGTCAAAATTTTCTTTTTAAACTTCTTTTCAATATGATAACTTGATACTTTCAAATAAATCTTGGTTATTTTTAACACTATATTTATAACACACAATAATAACCACAAGTTTCCAAAAATCCATCACGATTACAAATTTAATTTATTATGATAATAAGTTCATACATATTTTCTATTAAAATATGGCAATAAACTTTTGTATGAAACCTTTCGCATCCAATTTATAATCCCTGAAAATGAATCCTTACAGTGAAACAACTCTCACCCCATCTCAATTTTGTAGAGACCGTAAATTTTGTTGCATTCAAGTTAGGATATTTTAAGGATCAAGTAAAGAATATGTTGTTTCATGCTTTACGTTTTCGATAGCAAACGTATCGTTTTTTACGAAATATGTAAAATACTTTAAAATCAAATCAATTAATTTCAATTAAATTCAATGTGATTTGTGATCGTTGCTTTCAGAAAACGATTTTAGTTACTACATTTCAACTCTTATTATATTTATATTTGAATCAAGTTTAGATATTTTTAATGCACTTACTTAACGATAAAAATATTTGTGTACCAATAAATAATACAAATACTATTTTACCAGTAGGATGTGGATTGTGTAACAAAACGTTTGGGTTTTAATAACGGTGGTCATGTTTAAGTTTCGTAGTTGCATGTATTTATTTGAATAGATTTATATATGCAGTAGATTAAACAATCGATTGATAACTAAACTTTGTAAAAAATCTGACAAGAAGAATCTTTATAATGTAGAGATACCTGCATATTATGGATATTTTAGGTATAATCTTTCTTTTGTACTTATACAATATATTCTACATCGATGGCCAAATGTATAAATGTGTGATTTTAAGCTGTATAAAAGCTTAAGTCGATACACTTTTCCAAAAAAAAAATTTGAAAATATTCCTATTTATTTTTAGTCAATAATTTTATGTGTATGTCACCTTAAATATATAAAATATTCTTTAAATAAAGAACCATTCACATTTATGCATCATGCCGTCCATATACAGTTTAAAATACCAGCATATTATTAATGCTTTATGTAATTTTTCTCTTTTTCCATTTCTGCTATGTATGTGGCGTATATGGTTCCCACAGGATTATATGTTAACATACTACCACAAATGACATTTATGATAAAACAGGAATCCTCCGATGAGCGTTTGATTAACACGTAAATTTTATTTACTGCCATTAATAATTAGCAACAGGTGTTTTAAAAAATCCTATATCTTTATTGCTAACAGATAACGATTAGTTTGGCTTTTTTAAACAGCCAACATGTCCTTGCGGCTGTCTAGAACAGGATGCTAATCACATTCTGTGGGAATATCCAAAAATGTGTACGGAGCGGGAAGAGTTACTCAAGTCGGTCCAACCAGCTGTTGGACCCATCAGGCCACCCGACTTGGTTGCTATAAGGTCAAATTTCATTGCTTTCAAAAAGTCTGCGGCGTCATACGGCGAGCGTGATGATTTCTTCACATGAATTGCTTGACCAAATAGGTTCCATTTTTTCAATTAGATTTTTTTATAAGTATACTTCTTTTAACTTTAGCACACTTAAGTGCGTGGCCGCCTAAGTCTGGGGTAATTTATATTTACTCCCGGGACATTCCCATCGAATAAAGTAGATCGCTTCTTGATATCAGAGCTCCGGGATACGCCTGATGAAGACCAGATGTAAAGACGAGGCGGGTGGATGGTGGGCACATTAGGTAGATAATTAGCATTGCATTGTATAGTATAAAAAAACGTAGTAACACGGAACTAGCAATCAAACAGTAATGAATATTTTTGCATTAATGAGAGGGCTGAATTTCTCCGAGTCAATTTTTAAAATTCATTTAGCAAAGCAATTTTGTGCCAGCCATTAATCATACTATTTTCGACTGTGATCAATAAACACAAGACAACTGCGTATAGAATATAATTTATGTTACGTTTCAAGTAACTGTCGCACGTGTACGCGTGGATTTTCACACACGCCCCCCATTTTTGATATCATTTCTGTTTAGATATAGATTGCCAGCATTTTGACTATATAAACCGGTTTCCTCTTTCGCTGTGTTATGTCGAATTACATCTTGGCGCCACGCATGCCGTAAGTTTCACCGAAGCTTTATTTTTTCGATGAAATTTGTTTCGTTTTTCCTGCGGAAGAAAGCATTTGCACATAAATTGGAGAGTTTAGGATACATTAGTCGAAAAGAAAACTCATATCTTATAAGACATTTTATTGTTATATATTTTTCTAGATTAGATAGCAATATTTTGATATCTTTATCTACAGTATTTATAAGTTTTTATTATATTAACAAGCTTTTCTTATCGATCAGATATTTTCCAAAGTTAATTTCATAATTGCAGAATGACTTACTTAATACATAATTATACAATATCCCCAAGTGGCCAATAAAACGACTCACGTGCTTTGAGATCAAAGTTTGTAGGATCAATTTCTATGGCTGCTAAATTTTTAAAATTCAAAAATACATGAGAAAATATCTAAAAGATTTAACAATTGGATAATAATTAATTCCCTTGAATAATAAATCTCTCAAAATAGATATTTACACTGCGGACTTATTTATATATATATTTTACACCATGTTCGCTCTCAAATTGGTGCATATGGATCTACACAATGTGGAGATAATATCCACTCCGAGATAGATTAGATAGAATAGATGAACCTCCGCAATGTGAAGACGTCTTGACAAATTATTTTTCACAAGAATTGTTTGTCAGACAATTTCTTAACTCAGTGGGCATCCAGTCCTGCATTTTCAGATTTTTAAAATCCAACAGATGGGGATTCGAACCCGCATACCCCGGATTGCTAGCCACGCACATTTTTATAGTATAGGAATTCAAGTACAAACTTTCCATTTTTATGGCGAACATATTAAAAAACGAGATTTTAAGAAACAAGTATAATCCAGCTTTCAAATAAGTTTATTCAGTGAATTTTTGCTCGATATCATGCTCCATCTTACAGTATTAATATGAGATTTATTATTAGATAAATAAAATCATACTAAACCGGGTAAAAAAATTTGTATTCGTATAATTTGTAATCATAAATTTAATAGATTATAAATTAATCATATTTCCATCAAAAACACGATTTTCTTACTATGATAAAAAAAAATTGCTCCTTAGCCGCTCTAGATGTTATAAATATCTAAGGATGTATTATAAAAAGTCTCCACTGTGCCATAACTTACTCCACACGAACATTTTTATGATGTAACTTTGTGTACTTGTGATTTTATATGCTTCTGTGTGTAAAATTTGTGTCACAAAATTTTTCGCCGAAAGTGATAAGAGATGTTGTCTCCTTTTTCCGAAGCTCACTTTATGATATTTATTTATTACGAAAGGCACTACCGCTACAAAATACTTCCATGCATACCGAGTTTTACTATTTGCGAAGATAAAATTTAACACTCTAGACTGGTTCGATCGTTTTCTAAAAATACATCGTGTTAAAGATAATATTCTGGGACATATCCGTATTCAAATAACATGATGTTGTCTTTATAACTTCTTTAAATTGATAATACATTCAAATATCAAATTACAGTATTTTTCTTAAAATCAATCAAAATACTTTCCACTCTCAATACAAATGCGTGAATTCATTTTATAATTAATATTTTCGACCGATGGTGCTTGATGGAAATTGATTTTAAATTATAAATTATTTAAAGCTGGTAAACTTCAGTATGTGAGATCACTGTTAGCGACCCGGGTTTCGCCTTTGGGCATTTTCAAGCTACATTATGTGTGGGCATACTATGTATGTTATATGTTCGCTTACCTGAAGATACCGAAAGGCGAAACCCGGGTCGCTAACAGTGATTTCACATATGGCAGTTTACCAGTTTTAAATTATTTAGAATTCATTTTATATTATATTTACTTTTTTTGCCAGTGAGCATAGTTAGTAGCATGCCCGCCTATCAATGCGGAGAATGGAGGTTTAATTCCCCATTTGTTGGATCTAAGAAATCTTAAATCCAGGATTGGATGCCGATTGGGCTGGGAAATTATCTGAAAAACAATTCTCGTGAAAAATAATCTGTCGAGACGTTTTCACATTGCGGATATGCATATACTCCACTTTCGGAGTAGATGTCTTCACATTGTGTAGATCCATGTGATCCATATGATATATATACATTTTTTAAAGTAATATGTTTATAAGCTATCTGAGAGACGAAAAGTTTTCATGTTTTTAATATATTTTTTTTACAATGTGAGGTGTGTTTTCATTTTAACATGTTTAACTAATGTGAAGCTTTATTTGTTACGGAGGTGATGGATTCAAACCTTACAGTTGCTAAGATTTTTTTATCGATGCGCTTACCATAAACTCGATAAAAAGGTTGTTTTTAGATTTAGATTTATCATCAATTCTCATGAAAAAAAGCTTGTCAAAATCAATCAAAAATCTATATGCATCATCTTTGGAGAAGACATCTTCACAATGTATAGATTTATATACTCAAATTTTGAAGGAAAAAAATCCAAAAAATCTTAATAAGAATATCATAAACCAGCTTAAAAATACTTTTACATTTCGATAATTATACTTTTTTCTATTCATGTTTAAGCAAATATGAAAAAAACTCGTCTTTCACACTTAAATCCTCGGTGAATAAATTCTTTTAAGGGTGTTTTATCGTACATTCCTAAGGCATGTATGTTTTTAGTATGGTTGATGACATGCATGTAAGAATTCAATGTACGAATTTATCATCTTAAGTCACTCTTTCAACGCGTTCACGAGGGGATGATGTGAAGGCGTCGCCCTACGAAACAAGATTATAAAAGGGAACATATGATACCTTACTTATAAAAGGCAGCCTTGTCTTTTTGAATGCTTATAGCTAGAATTACAATAATTAATACATCACCATGCAAAGTAAATATACCCTTTCTAGGCTTTACTCAGTTTTTTGTGTTCTACAAGACTTCATCTCTTCATTTACTTGTTAGTACATTATTCCTCTCAACATCTTTGGCTTCATATATATATTCATTCATGTATAAATTTTTTTCATATTTGTACTCTTTTACCAGATATTAATTTGTTCTATACGTCTTGTTGGTAAAACAGTTTAATTAAACGATGGCTTCAAACATTTATCAGCTAGTTTTTCTTTAAAGTCACATAACTGACAACGTTTACCACCGACCGTTATTAAACATTTTACTCAAAAAAGTGAAAGTTTTAATTGAAAAATTGTCAAGAAACAAATGGTTGATAGTTTTTTTACGATAGTTGATTATTTACCAATTTCTCAATCTTATATTTTTGGTAATTAATATTTTCGACTGATGGGGCTTGATGGAAATTGATTTTAAATTCTAAATTATTTAAAACTAGTAAACTTTCATATGTGAGATCACTATTAGCGACCCGGGTTTCGCTTTTTGGCATCTTCAGGCTACATTATATGTGGGTGGTGACCGAACATATAACATAATAATATGTCATATGTTCTAATACAGTGATCTCACATATGGAAGTTTACCAGTTTCAAATAATTTAGAATTTGAAATTATATTTTTATATTTTTAAAAATCCAATAACTGTGGAAATAAGCCCCCGCATTCACGTTAACCCTTAGCTACCGGTAAGGAAGGTTTATATAATTTTAATATTTAATTTCACTTTCGTAAAAAGTATTGTCATCATTGTTATTATTATTATAACTACTGGTAATTTTCACAAATCTCAACTGAAAAAGGTGTAAATTCATGAAAATAAAAATCATCCATCTATTTTTCATAATATTTATTCTTTATATAAACCATATGGCTATTTTGCAGCGTCTTCAAAATAACTTATTTTCTCCTAGGTCATCCTCAAATTTTACTGAGTATTATTTATGATCAGACGATCAATACTTGACGATCTTTTAGGACACTGCAACTTCTACAACCAGACAAAAAGCCATGTGGTGATTCTCTCACTAAGTTTTTCAGAATATATATTAAGCAGTTTCAGCATAGTTTCTCCAATAATACAACTCGAATCTATTATAACACGTTTATACTTAATTACCTTTTGAAATTTTAAAAGATTAAAAATGAATCTGCATGATGTAGATCAATATTCAATTCGTGGCACATATTTTAATAATTACCTTGAAGCTTTTATATGTAAATAATATGGTTCATTTAAGCAACTCGAAATATAAAGTTATGTTTAATCAAAATATAGCTCGCAATAGCTTTGATAATATTTCGTATAAACATCATAAGTAAATAATTAAAACGACAAAGCAAGAATATAATTCAAATGTAATATATTTGAATTACATCGTGAAGTCCATTACATTTTCCAAACGTCCCTTCAGGTCAGAATACCAATTAACATACCTTTCCCGCAGTATGTGATTAAAATGAACCAAATGCCACATTAAAACATGTTATTCGGTGAATTATAAGATTCCGCTACCCACCAAAGCTCAGTATAATGTGCTTTATATTACCTACACAATTACTCATAGTTTTTTTTTATAATCATCAATTTAAAACATTAAAATAAATATTACCTCTACCAATACGTAGTTATTAACTCATACAGTTCAACAAACAATCCTTTGGATTAATGAATGTAACAATATATTTTTATAAGCACTCGGTAACTAATCGCCAGACGTATATGTTTTGATACCGAAGATCATGATTTTTAATCTTGTAGTTGCATAAAATTTAAAAAAAACTTTGGTACTAATTAAATCATGCAATTGATCAGTTATCAATTAAAGTTTTTACATTATTTTGACCCATATATTTCACTTTAAGAGTAGACATCGTGAATCCCTAATAACTACATTAGGAATCGAGAATATCGGCTGTTTTTCATTCCTAAATGTAGGACTATCCTGCCAGTAGTCATGCCAATTCGGAGAGAAATGGTGATGTTTAACAAGATTACCTTGGATATTGACTTCTTCCACTTAGGTAAGAGTGAGTTTAGATGGATGCTATTATATACATTATTAGTATAGAGTCTGTCTGACTTACTTGGCAGACACTCTCTTCTTCCTTCTGTATAGGGGTACATATATATTTTTAATTCTTTCTTTATTCTTTTTTATATTTTAATATGCTTTCCATATTTTTTTATAGTCAAATGTATATCTTGTTGTTAATGTATACAACTTATAATTTGTGATGTTACAACATATATAAAATAAATAAACATACGGCTGCTAAAACCAAAAATTTTATGTCTAAACATATGTATTACAATTAGAAACTGAAAAATTGGTAACGCACAATATTATTGCATGATTTTACGTTATTTCAAATCTTCGTAATAGAATTAATAATTTTTTTAATTGAAAATAAATATACCAATATATTTTGAGTTGCAAATTTATACGTCTGTAAATAAAATAGAAAATTTATTTAGTAGAGATACATTTATCATTCAATACCACACGAATCTTTTTCTTTTTTGTATATTCTGATACTAAAACTGCAAACTATTGTACATTGACCTCAAACTATCACAAGATCGTTTCATAAAATTCATTACAAAAAAGCTTTCAGTTTTTCGAGACTCATATAGACGCTTTTCCATCAACCTTCACACTCTGTGATCCTTGATTAAGTCAACGGCGTGGAAAATTCTCTTGCCAAGTGAGTGATTGCAGCCATCAGAAGCCACGTCCCCTATCCCGTTTTCCTCAAAATGATACAGCCTTTTTTCCCAGAGAAATTATCTTTTATAAATTAATCATCTTTGAAGATTGAATGTATTTAGAATGATCATTTGTATGAATTAATAACTATTATTTTTATTATAATTTCAGATTAGCTTATTTTTTTGCATCCAAAAATGCGGATTTATTCCGCTTTTGATTTGATTCTACTAGGACTGTAAAAATTCAAAAAAATCAATACTAGACAGTTAGACTAGATAGATGCACATTGTAATATGAAATTATTCATATTTTTACAGTTTATACATATATTCATTTTATACCATGTTCGCTCCCAAAGTGGAGCATATGAATCAACACAGAGTGAAGATATCCACGATATTGGAGAATATAGATCTCCGCAATGTGAAGACATCTTGACCGATTATTTTTCACGAGAATTGTTTGTCAAACAATTATTCAACTCAATAGGCATCCAGTCTTACATTTTTAGATTTTAAAAATCTAACAGATGCATTCTCCAGATTGCTAGGCGCGCACGCTACCAACTACGCTAACCGGAGAGACACACATTTTTGTAAAAACTTTAATCAAGAGCAATTTTCCATACTTCGATCAAACATTTAATTTTTTCGACAAACTTGTAATATGCTCGTGGTACACTGGTTAAGAACGACTGAGTTAGATATTTAAATTATTAAAATAATTCAAAGCCAAATAGCCAAAAGTTAAGTATTAGTAAATTAATAAAATCATTATTAGGTAAATTAATAATTAAGTTAATGCAACACCCATTTATTGAACATTGTATTATATTTAATGAAATGTATGTAGTTATAACTTAGGCAAAGTGTATTAATAAACTTTATGCATTCAGATGACAGTAAAGATATAAAAAATGATGGTAATAAGTTTTAAATAGAATGGCATCACTCCATCAGGAAAAGTAAATTTAATGATAATTTATTTGTGTGTTAAGTGAATTAAGACAGCATCTGTTTTTTAATGGGGAAATTTTACAACCATCATTAAACGACCCCTCAAAATCTACCTGCAATAATGTTTGGGGGAAATGCGTGCACCTGATCCCCTCTGAGAAGATAATGGAAAGAAAAACGTATTTCTAAATAGTATAACATGAAATAAAAAATAAAATCAATAATATAATGATATTATGATATTAGTCACTCCGGTAACCGAGAGGTTATCGTATGAGCTTTGGAAGCGGAGGTTAAGGGGTTTATTTCCAAAGCTTTTAGATTTTAATAAATTTAAAAATGTAGGATTGGACGTTCATTTGGTTGAGAAATTCATATATTTCAATTATGGACCGGTCACTCTTACACTGTTGTGATTTACCACTTTTGAAGCAAACAATATATTGATAAACATTATACTATGAACATTAGTCTCCCCGGTAGCGTAGTTGGTAGCGTGCGCGCCTGACGATCCGGGGAATGCGGGTTCGA
>JAGVSQ010006503.1:0-16285 GCA_022683975.1 Rhyacophila evoluta | reverse complement strand
GTGTATACGGTGTATAGGATCGTAAAATACGTGGCGTACCGGCGCGCTGTTTCTAGAAACATGTGGCGATGAAGTGGTTAAAGATATATATTTTGTTTATTTTTTTCAGAAATGCCAGCGATCTTTCTGCGTCCTGAATTATACCGCCCCAAAGCAAATACTCTATACGAATGTCCATCATACAGAACAAAGGCCAGGTCCCATTTTGTTCTCACTTTTAATCTCCCTTCCAGAGACAAAAATCCAAGTTTTTGGATCAAGAGGGGTACCGCTTTGATCAATGAGCTTGATTATTAAAAATATGATAATACACATATTAATTTATGTCAGTTGTTTATGGTGATAAGTATTAAAATATATTATAGAAATTAATATTGTTAATCTTTACATTATTACGACAGTATATTGAAACAATATTTTTTTTTATTTCTTCATATTCAATTTGAATAAGAATGTCCAAAACATGTACATATGTTTATTTATTCTCTTTAATCGAAAATTACTTATGAACTGACTATTGTAACGTATGGTAGCTAGATCAACATAACTATTAAAGTATGGGTTAAATATCAGACTAGGATAGTTACTATAATTAAATACACCAAAAAATTAAGTAAGTATGAGCAGATATGTATACCGCCCTGCTAAGTAAAAACGCAATATCTACTTAGGGAATTATATGCAAAACATTACGTTTTTACTTAGCAGAGCAGTATACAAGTGTAGTTGAATAGAAGGCCTTCATCTAGTAGAGGAATTTTAATGGTTGATTGTCCTAAGAAAGAAAAAAAACACAATTTGATAGTTTGATTGATATTATTTATCAATAATAGGAATTTCCATAAATAGAGCATCGAGTTTTGACTTTTTCCTATTTTTCACTGCATCCGGTTTACTGTGCGTCAACATGTGCTGGTTCAGCGTGGAGCGAAGATAGTACTTCCGAAAGCAAATCGGACACTGCTCCTGCTTTTCCATGTGTTTGCTTCTCAGGTGCGCCATCCGCCGACTGCTGGAGAGGAATCTTTCCCCGCACACTTCACAAGCATACGGTCGCTCACCCGAATGCAGCCGTTGATGTAACTTCAGAGCTATTTTACTAACGAATCTATTACCGCAAACATCACATTGCTCCGGTCTTTCCCTCGTATGAACGACTCTATGTTCTTTTAAATTACCACCCGTACGAAATGCTTTCCCGCATTCATTACATTTAAAATTCTTCAGATTATAATGTTCAATAATAATATGCCGCTTTAAATATTCTTTCACGTTATGCTCTTTCCCGCAGTAATCACAGATAAACAATTTTAACGGCACCTTTTCATCGTAGCTTCGTTCGTGTTTTCGAATGTGATTTTTAAAATAACGGTCATTACTATAAGTCTTTTTACAATATTTACATACATTACTTCTTTTAACGTAACTATGTATTTTTTTGTGCAGCTTTAAAGTCATAATGGATCTCAGCAATATGCCGCATTCATCACACATATACGTTGGCATTTCTCCCATATGCTCAAACCTAATATGCTCTTCTAAACCTAATAGAGATTTGTAATCTTTTCCGCAGTAATCACATGAAAATTTAACTCGTTCGCCATGCAATTCCATATGTTTTTTTAAGTTCTTTTGATAATAAAAAGACACCTGACATATATGACAAATGAATTCTTTAACACCATTATGTTTCACCATATGAATTTTCAACATATTCGACTTTTTATAAGTCTTATTGCAAATTCGGCAAAAATGCCTGGCATCGCTCGGATGCATCGCTTTGTGAGATTGAAGATCGTTTTTACTCCAAAATGATTGATAGCACATCGTGCAATCATAAAGGTAATCACTGTTTATCTCCGAAATTAATAAGCCGTCTTGGTTATCTGATATGAACTGTACGATATTTGGATCAATAGAAAAGGGATCAAACTCACTTTCTTGTAATATTTCATCATGGGAAATTTCCGGTTTTAATAATAAATTATTATTGAAATTTTCATTGTTTTCAAAATGTTCATTTTTGACATATTCAGTATCAATGTCATTTATAGAACACCGTATTTGTTCTTTCGAATCCATAGGCATGGTGTCTTTTTCTATAATAAATATTTCGTTCTCGGGTAACATCAACAGTACTGATGCTTGACTTTCGTGTGAGTCACTTTTGAAGAATCTGGCGTTTGTTATGTGATTGTAAACACTTTGAAAACAATTCGCTAACATTTGATTTGACTGGTGAGATTTGATTTTAAAATTGTATGCAATCCGCGCTTCATCTAAGCAATTAGCACATATAACAGCAGGGAAGCCATCATCGGTATCTATCTAAAATAAAAGAAACATCATGTCAGTAACCCTTAGGATAGCAGTACATAAAGATAACTTAATGTTCATTTTGCAGTAAATATGGCCATATTTAATTAATTAAATTGCAATTCCAAACTATCTGGGAAGAACATCTTAAAACCATTAGCTCGATGCATTATGTCGTTGCTTTATCGTAGAAAATCATGACATCTGATGAAGACTAAAAAACTGTATACAGAAATTCGTATAAGGGTATATCAAGTGGTTTCACTTCTAAGGAACACATGAAACAATTACTGTTAGGTTAAAAGTCATACTTGATATTTTTGACTGATTGTGCTTGATGGAATTTAAAAGTCATACATTGTTTGGCTGTCTCTAACTTTAGGAGTATTTATTAAGTCAGTCACAGAACTTTTTGCAAAACATGATTAAGTTGACAGCGCTATTCACACATATACTTGCATAGTTCGACGTTTCAACTAACGCATGCCTTATTATTATATATTTATATATATTACCGACAGATTGCGCTAAGTCTGCATCGATTTTTAGAATGCTCGCAAATGTAAAGAAAGTATAAATGATGAACGCTTTACATTTTTCGAACCAGTAAGCACACGGGCATAACAATATAGATACTATGTAGTATTTCATTTAATACTTTTCGATTCTATACTAAAACAAGTAGACATGATAAACAAATGACAATCTTATTCGAAGTACAAGCAAAAACCCAATATGCCCTTTGTTTAAAAATAACTGACTTCAGGGTTGTTTCGGGAAGCACTGCCAATTTAATCATGTTCTGTGACAAACTTAATAATTACTCCTAAAATAAAAGCTAGCCAAGTGATTTAGTAATGTAGATTTAACAGTGCATAGTACAGAGTAGGCTTGATACATTTGTAGAGGGTAAAATCTCACACACGGCACTGTCTGTGACCCAAAATAACATTCAATAAATAAAACCGAAAAAATATTGCTCATTAAAATTTCGGCATACCGTGGTATTTATTACCTGTAAAGATGTAATTTCTTGAAGAATATCTAAAATAGACGCTATAATTTTCATATCTTCGGAAGCGTCGTCAAATATATTAGTTAAAATACCATTTTCCTGCAGGCAAACTCTACAGATTCCACTCCTGAGGGTTCCAAGGGTGAAATGTTCCAAGACTAGTTTGACATCCATTTTAAATCATATAACCACATTTATATAGTATTTATTTCATTCATCCACAAGGAGATATAATATTTGGAAGGAGAGGTGTTATTTTTAAAATACATTGAGGTTATGGTAAAAACAAACAACTGTCACATTAGAGATGAAACAATAATTATATGTTTCGAAAAATTTTAATTCTCAAATATCACTCACAAAGTTAAGCTATAAATTTGAACGCCGTTTGAATATATCTGTAAATACTTATAGTTAACGTATTATACGTAAGTGCGGTGTATTAGTTTACCTCGATTTGGCTTTTTAAATTATTATAAAAAAAGTAATGTATAATATATTACAACATCAGGTATATCCTTTACTCAGAATAAAGAGTTTATACTATTTAGAAAGAGTGGTATTATTTTAATATGTAGAAGTCATAATAAAAATAACTACAACTGCCACATTCAAAAATAAAAACAATTTATGTTTTGAAAAATCGAAAGTTGTTTATAATGGTTCACCGATAACTGACAGTTGTTGGCGTATCTTCAGATCACGGACTCAATCCTTACAGCTGCTGGATTCTTAAGAATCCAGAGATGCAAAACTGAATGAGCAATTGGCTGACAATAAAAAATCTGTCGATATAATAATTATGTCTTCACATCACAAAAATTCATATAATCCACTTTTGGAGCGACATAGTAAAAATGATTCTGTGAAAAAAAATGATCGTCGTTTTAATAAATTGGTGATTAAAACTGAAAAAATAAATAATTACTTTCGTTTCCAACAGGTTGTTGAGTGTAGAAATCTTATCTTATTGATCCACCTTAATTTATATAAAAATACTATGAAATTATCAAAACAGTATCTATTGACAATTTGTATGCCAGTGCCGCGAGTCGAAACATTTACCACATTGCTACGACAAGAATTTCTTGTTAGGTACATCTCGTCTATGGGTGTTACAATCTGACGTTTTTCTTACGTATCAGCGGAAAAATAATTCAAAAATGACATAAATAAATAAAAATATGGAATTGCTGGGAAAATGTTTGTATAACGGAGCAGTAAAAGCGTTGTCTTCGAAAATTTTCTTCACTCAAATTGCCAGCTATGCGAGGTAAATCACGACAATACCTTTGAAAAATTACAATAATTAGACGTGTTTCATAACCTATTTATAACATCGTATCTATAAATCTGTGCATACTTATAATGCGAATGATTTTTCTGTTTTTAGATTGGCCGAAGTGGGAAAATTAGAAACACCGAAATCCTCCGGTAAATACGAAACCGGCCAATTGATTCTTCACAAAGTTTTTGGCTATAGGGGTGTTGTTTTGTTTCCTTGGTTAGCAAGAGTTTATGATAGAGATGTACCGAATAAAAAGGAGGTTAATGCAGAAAAACAAGGCGATGATAGCCTTTCGAACGTTGGGAAGGAAGTCAAAGGCAGAACACATACATTTTATCAAGTTTTAATCGATTCAAGAGATGGACCATTTATCGTAAGTTTCATTGATTACTACACACACTAATTTTATGATTAAGTGAACGCGTCTGATGTAATTATTCTAATATGTGTTGCATTTGATGAAAACCGCCTATATAAGATAGGATTGAAATACAATCAATGTAAGACTGATTATGTTTTCGGAACATTCAATATTTAAGTAAGTTATTGTAGTTTCACAATAAATACAATTATTTTTAATGTTTTGTTCGTAACTTGCCAACTATCATGATTGATATTTACAATACTTAGTCAACTTTTTCAAGCAGACAAACACATCTAAAACCCAATCTTAATATTTGGTAAGCTTATAACAACTAATAATTGGTATCCGGAAAGTTCACCAAATACAATTCACCGACTGGAAAGTTCACCGTGCCACAATTTGTTGAAAGGATAATTCACCAATTCTATAATTATGATTTCTGATTACAATAGAAAATATGGTAAACGTGAACAGTTCATGCCGCGAAAAGTGACATTTCAGGATAATATGTCTGAAGTTGGCACCACAAAGCATGGCCACACACTAATACTAATACACTCACACGCATTGGCCTTTCAAAAAATTCACAGAAATGTGAAAAGTGACAGCGCGCGAATTTTTTGAAACACGAATGCGTGTGAGTGCTTAGTATTAGTGTGTGGCCATGCTTTGTGCTGCCAACTTCAGACATATTATCCTGAAACGTCACTTTTCGCGTCTTATTTTACCCACAGATTCCTCATTTCAGAATAAGGTTAAAGTGAAATATTTTTGGTTTTAATTTTATCAATTGCAAAGTTCCAAATGGATAGGAAGTTGGAACCCTCAAAAGGGCCATACAAACCATTAAATTGGGTCACATGTACTCCGCGGGGCACGATTTGGACATGTCTGAAGTAACGCATGTGCGCGGGCAGAGCCCGTTATTACCAACACCCGCCGTAGTTGAAAAATTCAAATACTTCACGCGCACTCCAAAATTCTTAGGGGATACATTGTATGTTACCAATAATACAACAATCTAATCGAATAAATTGTTTCGAACCTCAGTGTGTTGTTATTATTAATTACCTGTTGCCATTTCTGTAATTTCAAATAATGTCTGTCACTTCAAATAATGATGGCACGTATATTTCACTTTAACCGCAACGTTTTAGGTTTTTGAGAGGTGTCACTCATGATGTTAATTGTTAATTAGGTATTGTAGAAATAACAACATAAATATATACGTACTTATATTGTATGATACAAATAAATTAATGTATTTAACAAAGTTTCTTGGTTTTTCATAATTCAATCTTAGGCAATTGTAGAATCGGTGAATTATCATTTCGACGAACAGTGCGGGTCAGTGAACTTTCTTAGAGCCCTAATATATACATAAAATTACGTATTATATAATGGCCATTTTATGATCTTATCAATAAGTTTTCATCGTGATTTTTTAACGTAGGTAGACTTACAATAGATAGATACATACTCTCCAAATTTTTATAGTCTTTCAAAAAGAATTATTTATGGCAAATATAATTGCACTACGTTATATTGAGTGACACTGAAATTGGCTACAGCACGTACTGTGGACGCATCGGAAGATCCTCAACCCTACATATGTCTTCTGCTGAAATCAGATACTACTCTTAGGATGTATTTGGCAGAAAAATGACACTGATGTTATATGGGTGAAAGCAATACGACTGGTAGATAATAGATAATCTATAGCAGGGGTTCCCAACCTTTTTGTACTCTAGAGCACATTCAAAAATATCTGTAGGGTGGCGGGTACCACTTATTTTTAATCTACAAACTCCTTCCATAACTTCTCATTTTCCCATAATTTATTTTCTTATATTCATAATTACACTCATACATACAATATCACAAACATACGAACATATTTAATAAACCTAGACACTCAAAAAAATCAAAACTCTAGCAAATAAATAAAAATAATTCACATTTTTAATTAATGTTTATAAAAAAATTCTGTCTCGGTTGAATAGTGGCGGGCACATCCGAATCGTTCGGCGGGCACCATGGCGCCCGCGGGCACGCGGTTGGGAACCTCGGATTTAGAGGTTTCTCGCGGTAGCCATATACTTCATGTAAGGCGCAAGAACGGTCAAAGAAGAATGTAGTCACATTTTAACTATATGTTTTGCTATGGCGTTAATATCCACCATTATTCAAATTATAATAATTATCTCTAATTAGAGATAATCTATGCATCAAAGTTGTACTCATAGAGAAATATAATAATATTATCTTTGCCTCCAAAATTATGTATTATATGCAATTATTACAGCTAATTTTTTTATTTATTTGGGATTCAAATAATAATATAAGTTTTATAAAACAGTCCTCCTGGTCACAGAGAAGTTAGTTTGTGCACTTCTGAGCCAGTTGTTGGGGGTTCAAATCTCATCACTGCAGGATATTAAAAAAAACTGGAGATGAAAGACTGAATGCTTAATAGGTTAAGTAATTGAAGATCTATTTACTCCATTTCTGAAGTGGTTACCTTCATATTGGTCAAATTCTTATTCTCTAATTTTAAGGCGGACGTAGTAAAAGAAAAAACCTAATAGGTATGATGGTTCTTAAGATAAAATATCGTTTGTGAAGATAATATATAGCAAACTCTAGTTATCTGAATCCAAGTCATATGCATGAGCTATCTGAACTTTAAAGCGATCTCCTGCGAAGAATTGATACTAGATTTCAACATACAAGAAGCGATTGTAATATGACAGAGTGCATATTTTTGTTTTTGTCTCAGAAATACTTTATGTATTTATTACAATCGCTAATATGTGATAAGAAATCTGATTGTTATCAGATCACTGAAATACTGCTTATCTACAATTTTTTGTGAGAAAAAATGTATTTTTAACTCATTAAATAATTAGAAATTTGCAATTGTTCTTTGTAAAATATGTTCATGTATACTAGTTAGTGGTCTGGAAGTTTTTTTCTTCCACGGCACACAGAAGTTTTCTCCTTCTATTTTCGATATGCAACAATGACATTAACTTTTTACACTCCAATTAGAAAGAGCATAAGGGAATTTTTCAATGCTAAACTCAATTTTTCTCTATTCGTTTTTTCGTAATGCTTACATCCTATCTTAAAAATATCTGATATAGTTGTAATGACTTCGACATGAGATAGATCTATATATTATTTATATTAAAAGAAAGAATAACATCTTAATAATAATAAACAAATGACCTTGAAAATAATGCGACAAGACGCACGGACGTACATGTATGCCCATACTAATCAAAGGGTTAACCATGTTTTAATTAACGCGGATATATTATATGTCTAACCACATTTTTTTTATTTTAATATGATAAATAATAGGTGTTTGTTTTAGGATTGTCAATAGAAATTATCTAATTATACTTTGTGTTAGTGATTGTTCTTACGTCTTAAAAGATATTTAATCAATTTTTTTTATACATGCCACCGTTGACATGCGCCCTGACTGGAAAAAGAAGGTAACTCACAATTTATATGAATGTGTTTTTGTCAACATTAATTCCTTTTAACAATGTCTTCCAGTTTTCATTATTGTCATATTTTTGTATTCATCAACGATCTAGATATTTACTAGAGGTGGTAACTAATTCGATATAAGTAGTTCAAAGATGTGTTGTTGTTTTTTTGAGTTGATTATGGCAAATATAATATACATTGCCTTTGCATTGATACAGAACTAACGGATTATAGTTGATTATCATATCTAAATAATCAGTTTTATGTTGGCTTGCTAATTCTTCCACACTGCCCACCGTGACACGGCGGATAGTGTGAATCGTTTTGTGAGTTGCTGAGTCCTGTGGTTAGATTATAATACCAAATTTTTCCTGATATATTTGTCTTTAATGGCTAACAAAAATTCCCCGTAAAAAATGTGCTCAGATATCTCCAAACTGTGGATCTCCGTATCATCAATCTCATACCAGAAATATTGGAAAAATGTTTATAATTCACTTAAAATTTATTTTATATTTTTCAACTGACCTAATAAATTAAACACCTTTCATTATTTACATCAATCAATTTTCCGGCATAAGTGAGGCATATGGATTTACACAGTACGAAGAAGTCCGCTTAGAAAGAAGACAATGTGAAAACATGTCATGACAGTTTATTTTTCACGAGAATTGGTTGTCAGACAATTGATCAACCTAATTGGCAACTTTATTTATGAATATTAAATATGTGGAAAATTTTTGAAGACTAAATTAATTGTGTAATATAATGGTTTCTACCGAGGATTAATAGTTGAGAGGAATAAGTGAAGGAATAAAAAATTATGTCACGCAATATAACATCAGATAATTATTGATATCAACTGTAGTTTCTTGGTAAAAATTGGTTTTTTTCATCTTAAAACTGCTTAAGTCTGTATATTTCCATATAGATGTTTCACATTTTTTAGATACCTTCATTCATTTGAAAGTATATAGATCTCATTCTTCATCTCTTTAAATTCTCCGCAAGGAAAGAGCGGGCCTTTCCTTCATCACTTCTTGTTTAATATTTATATTATAGCCCGCATATATTAGTCACACTGATTTACGGCAGACAATTTTTGAATTACTTACCATCGGATTAGGAACCGGCCAATAGACTTAATCATTTATTTATTCCTGGCAGCATTTATTTTTAACAAACTAAATAATAGTTTTCATTTTTAACTAAATTTAGATTTAAAATCTACTGCCTTGCAAACAAACCACCGGCTTACCCTTTATTAATCTCATTTTAAAAGTCACAATTCGATTTTTTTTACTAATAATACCATTGAAAATCCCTACAATTTTGTGCTTTCAGATGGTGTGTCCTTTATTTATGTGTATTCAAATGGAGAGTTCAAACGCTTACTTTGACCGAATTAATTGAGACTCATTTGAATGTCCTTATTAAGGAGACACCATTTGATATATTTGTACCAACCTGGAATAAGTGGGTAAATCGGCAAGAGGCAACTTTTGATTAAAGCATTCTTAAGCTTTATTAATTTTTACTTATTGTTATTATATATATCACACAAATTAAATCAAACATACAGTTTTATAATTTATTTCTATTTTATCTATTTTTCTTAAATGGGTAAATAAGAATCTTGTGAAATATTATTATAGAAAAAATATTATTTAAGTTCCTAATAAAAATACGAATTTCAATCACATCGTCATTTTGAAATAATTATTTACTCTAAACTTGCCAATGCAAAGTATTGACTTCACATTATAATTAACTTGACTTAGATTTAAAAGACTTACCTACTTATTCCAAGTTATCACAGATATAACAAACAGCACATTACATAGCACGCACAACTGTGGCCACGTCTTTGTTTCATATTGTCTTTCGATTAATTTTGTATTGTATAGTTTAGTTGTTATATATTCATTTTATCTCCATTTTAATATAATGTAAGTATTGTAACTGTGTTATACTTTTTTGTCATGTTAATATTCTGCATATCAATGTGCAACATTTTTCCGTAAGCTTAACCCGAAAAATTAAGTCTCAATGTCACACGATTGTATGTTTTCATATACTAAAATTGTATATACAGTGTACTCTCGATTATCCAGATGCGGCTTATCCGTGCTAAATGTTGAAATTGTAATTAAAGTATTTTACGATTTAAAAAAACCCTATTTTATGATGGATGAAAAATATTAGATAGTGTGAGACTTAATGGAAACTATGAATTCTGGGAAGAAGTAGAAATATAAAAAAAATCAGAAGACTTAAGATTTAGATGGTCGTATTCACATTATGCACGCATCGATCACTTTCCTATACGTCTTAAAGTAGAAGTAACAAACCTACTATTACTTCTACTTTCTGGCGTATAAGGAAGTGAAAATTTGATCAACTGCAGAATTTTAAATATCGTACTCGCAGCTGAATAATCGAGTACAGTATCCGAATTGGATTATCTGTGTTTTTCGATTATCCAGTTTCGTACCTAGCATTAGCACAGATGATCGAGAGTACACTGTATTAGGATTTGCAAACAAGCTGAACAAAATATAATCTAGTATAAATATTTCTCAACTTGGGTTCATATGGCCCCCTGGAGGGGCACAGAGACCTGTAAGGGAGCCACAAATAGCCACAGATGAAATAAAATTCAAAGTGAATAGATATTATGTGAGTTAAAACAAACTAGAAACCGTACTTTATCTTACATAATATTTATTACGCGCGAATGTCGAGTTCCACATATTACAAAAAAATCGATTCTAGCAGATGACAAACCAATGTGTAAAAATATTTTGACATTTTTTTTTGATTTGAATGTTTTCAAACTACATATTTATGTGAATCAACATTTTCATATTTCAAGATGTATATTGTCGCCGCAAAGAGAAAAGTCATTTGACATTTTTGGTGAAAATGAGTTAGATATGTCAAAGTACATATCGTTGTTTCCACGGCAAATAACTTGGGTTGTACAGTTGCCATCTACCATAAGTGCTGTCAATTTCAAACCACCTTACGTTAGTAATTATTATCGTAATTTCTTCCCAAAACATAAATAAAGTAACTATGTGATTTTATTCTTAACATCTGTATTCCAATAACAATGCCTAATAAATAAATAATTTACTAAATTTTGATAAGGCAAAGTAACAAACAAAAGAAATCGATTTGCCAACTTTTTACCAAAGTGCACTATGGTAGACAGAGGAACTATGTGACTAATTTATCAGAATCCATTTCCATCATTCGGGAGAAATAAAAAACAAAACAGATTAAAACAACGAGATAGCATATTTATTTTAGACAAGAGTTGATATGAAGTTATAGTGAAGATGCATTATTAATATTACTTATACATTTTTTTCCATCTCATAAAAATAGACTAACTAATGTGTTTTGAAAGATTAATATTAAAGCCTTTCTATTAATCCTATTGAAATATGCTTTTGCCTGCCGATATATAATATTTATTTGGATATATTGGCATTGACAACTATTTCATTTTTTTTTCTTTCTGATAAGTGATTTTGTCGTGGAAGCGGCGATATGCAACTATGGTATTCAAACTCCTAATCTCTGATTTTAAATAACTCACTTGGCGGCCACTTAGTCAAAGTCATTATCATACTGGTTTTATATTACAGTTAATGATATTATTATAGTAAAAACTGGTAAATTAATTGATTAAACAAATAAATATAATGGAAAAAATTTATTGTGTAGCCAAAATTTGTCAAATTATAGTCAACTACATTATAAATACAAAAAAATAATGCTTGACAGATATTTTTAAACAGAAAAGCTACAAAACACAAAGTGATATATATCTCTAGTTTAATTATCAGAGAGTAACAAGCTATCGAAATCCTTAAGCAACATATTACAGATGATCAGTATTGAACATTCCATTTTATTTACAGCGTGCTCAAACAGAAGCTGTTACGTTTCTTGGTGGTCAGGAGTCATCACGGAGTCTGTATGCCATCCCTGGCTTGGATTATGTGGCCCATGAAGATATTCTGCCATACGCGAGTGAGGAACGGGCACCAGTTCAGCACGAACTTTTCGATAAGTTCCTCTCGCACTGTCCAGAAAGAGGTTGTTGTTTTTTTTTTACATTTTAGTTTCTGTCGTACTGTTCAGCCAATTGATAAGCATGCATGCTTCAGTACAAATCGCACAGCATTACTTAAAAATATAGGACTATAGGTAGACCGATTGGCTGACTGCCAATCTTTTTGATAAACAATCTGTCAAGATAAATCTTCACATTGTGGAAACATACATTTTCTTTATTTGAAATGGACATGACTAAAAAAAATGTATTATAACGCAAATAAAAATTGTTCGTCACAAATTCTACAATATCAATAAATACAACAATGGTTGATAACATAATTTTGATAAATAACCAAGTTCTTACAATTGAATTCGTCACAGATCCACCTTTCGCTGCCCAAGAGACCTTACGCGCGTGGCAAAAGAAGAATCACCCCTGGTTAGAACTCAGCGATGTTCACAAAGAGAGTACAGAAGGTGTACGTGTTACCGTCATACCATTTTACATGGGCTGCAGGGAATCGCAAACCACAGCCGTATATTGGGTAAGATATCGTTTCAAACAACTACAAATCTAAATCACCTATCTATGATTTAAACAATTTTACCTATTTTAAAAAAATCATGTTACAAAATTTTATGGCAAGGGAGAAGGTATTTTCTCAGCCAGCCTGGATATTAATAGAGCTTAGTTAGTTAATATACAAATCATGCATACTCCAGTGCACGACAACCATGGTCTTGGGAAGCTGTTCCTGGAATACTCCTGGCATTTTGAACAGCATAACCCTACATAGGCATGGAATCGTGGCAGGTGGTTTAACGAAAATTTTTATCATGTTAAATTGGATTATTCAAAGAAACGAGTGGCCAAATACACATTCTGTATAATACATAATCTTAATTTACCTATTGCAGACGCAGTTTTACAAAATGGTATACTTACAAAAACAGTATACTTAAAATGACCATACACATATTTTTTGGTTTTAGCTGGCCAATTTTTAATGAATGTAATATCTTTTTAGTGGCGTTACTGCATCCGTCTAGAAAACCTTGGAGAACTGTCAGTTCAGTTGCGGGAGAGGCACTGGAGGATATTCTCACTGTCAGGTACTCTGGAGACAGTGAGAGGACGTGGGGTTGTCGGACAGGAGCCTCGGTTGTCCAGGGCGCAGCCTGCCTTCCAATACAGCAGCCATGTTAGTTTACAAGCACCCAGCGGACATATGTGGTGAGATTAAAACAATGGCCCTTATTATGTTCCTGAAATTATAGTCCTTGGTATCTATATATATATTTTAACGTAATCTTTAAAAATATTAAGGATAGTGAAAAAATATCATGAATTTAAGTGATTCCTAATACCATAGTTAATGGTGTTTTAGTCGTTGGCTGCGATTATGTATTTCAAAATACCACAGAGAAATGGTATAATTAGTTTTCATAAAAAACCATTGTATTGTTTTTAAACATAATCTATGAATTCAAAAAATAACTAGACGCAATGATGCAAAACAATGGTTGCTAACATTTCTTGCTGATATTATAATTATATTGTTCGAAATAGAAAGTGTTTTTTTTATTGTTTCAGGGGCACCTTCAGAATGGAGCGTGAAGACGGCTACACATTTGACTGCCGAATTCCGCCATTCTCCCTCGAGAGCAAGCCTGATGATGAAACAAACACTCCGCCGGAGTCCGTGTAATAAATTAGCATTACGCCTAAATTATTATTCAACCAAATCTTTCGAGGAAGCGAAAATACTTAATGCACAGTTGGAACACAAAATGATTATATTATAAACTGATGTAAAATCTTCCTTATACCTCGTAAATGATGCATATTGATACCATTACTCCGATATCCTCTTTTATTTGTCAAATGTACCTAGATCTACAACACCTGTACCTTCACAAAGTATAATACATCCAGTAAATGTTTTGAGGCCCTCAAAGATCCAGGAATCGAAGTGGCTCCATGACGGGACAGTTCAAATTGAAACTTTCTCCAGGGAATCATTTTGTTGTAACAGTATTGTATTTTTGTTTGTTCTTATATACATTTTTTGCTACTGTTATTTTTATTAAATGTAAATATATATGGTCATCTGAAACATTAGCAGAAAATGATGCCAAATTTGTTTTGGCCCAGAAAAGTCTGATTTTATTTCTTGTAATCCTGACGTGTTGAATGGTATTATATTCCTCTGTTTGGTTGCTCGTTTACAATTAGATATTCTTTTACTATTTGCAAAAATTGATGAGGAGTCATCTGGTTATCTTTTGCAGACTGTAACTAATAGTTGTTGAAACAACCTAATCGATATTTATGGGTCTGCAGAATCGACAGATGAAACTAAAATGTACATAATCTAATAAAAAATATATGGTAGTAACAAGTGAAATGAACATTTTTCTCTAAGTTACGATTGTGTTTATTATTTAAATTGTCAGTTTCATATTAATATATTCGGGATAATCTTTTGGAGTAAATCCACTTCTAAATAAATAAATCAAATAACTTTCACTGATCCTCGATTACTTGCTGCCACACGGCAATAAACTCATCAGCGACTCCTTTTGAAGCAGTCCCAAGGTCAGCTGCTTCAGTACCGATGGGCAATTTGTCGTAATGGATCGATATTTTTTGATGTCCTTTATACTTTGTAATATTTCAAGCAATCTCAATTCAGATGAAGATATGCAAAAGTCAACCCTGTTTGATGGAATATTTTATAGTTCACGAAAGAAGTTTTTTAATCACCCATTTTGAATTAGAAACCTATGATTTTGTTACATGATAATATAGTTACAAGAGATGTCATTCATTACATTATTTTGAACTATTCCAAATAGTAATGAGTCTCTTTGTCGAAAAAAAATTATCATTAATTCAAAATAATTTCTTATTTTATTCGGTAACTTGAAATAATCATGCAAAACGAAGGATTTCAAAAGAACGCCTTATTTAAGTTCTTTCATTTCTAGATTGCTGTTACTCCACAATGTTACAATTGTTTTGAGAAACATTGCTATAATGTTATAAATTGAAACATGTTTTAACGAAAAATTGATATTAAGAATATCTACTTTTGTTATGTTAATGTTTAACTTATAAATACAGGAAAGTTATGTTTTTATATGTTGTTATTTATCCTGAAAAAATTTCCTCACACAATATGGATCTATGCAGTGGAAAGATTATCGTTTCATAAATGGAGACTACGGATCTTCACATTGTCAGGACAAGATCATATCGAGCCGTCTTCAGCAAAATATCGTAAGCGTAAAACTAAATGACGCTTATGATGTTTTGCTTCGAGAATATTAAAAAATAAATCATATAATGAAATGAAACATGCATAAATTATGACTTCGGTTGCTGCATTCCTTAATATATTTTGCCAGTCAATGCGGATATTGCTGAATTGATAAAAAAAAAAAAAAACATTAAATTGCTACTTACGAACTTTTGCCAAAAACGAGTCGATATGTTAAACACAACTCTGGCGGGCCTGATTGACCGGAAGTTAATGAGTGTTGTGGGTGCATCCGCTTACGAAATTTATTCGAGAACCATTAAAACATCTATTAAATCTTTCTGATAAAAAAGAAGACATACAAACACTCTCCTACAATATTATGATGTCTTTGTGAATTAGTTTCTCATGTGCACTTAATAGTTTTTAAATATAAACAAAAAGTAAATACACTAATAATACGTAAT
>JAGVSQ010006502.1:0-16286 GCA_022683975.1 Rhyacophila evoluta | reverse complement strand
CTAGGTGAGAGCTAGCTTAGATGGATGCTATTATATACATTATCAGAATAGGATCTCTCTTAAGTTACTTGGTAGACACTCTCTTTTTCCTTCTGTTTATATATATACTTGCTGTAATTCTTTCTTTTTTTTATTTTTATATTTCAATATTTTTTTGATATTTTCATCATAATTATATATATATATATCGTGTTGTTAACGTAGTAAACTTGTAATTTGTAATGTTACTATATGTAATAAATGAATAAATAAAAAAATAGTTTGTTGAAAAAGAATCCATTGTTTTTGTTAAATTTTAATTTTATCAGACTGTTATACGTATATTTGTCAGTTATAACTATGTCCATCTGCCACAATATAAGATTTAAAAAATAATATATAACAAACCATTTTTATTTCAGTATTAATGGTCCGCGATTTTTTTTTCTTTTTTTTATCGGTCCGCATGTGTAAAAAGGTTAGGAAACACTGGTTTAGCTTATACATGATAATACAAATAACGCAAGTCAACGTACTTGACGAACTTTAATATCAATTTCCCTACCAGAATACTATTTAGTCGTAAATTATATACCAACGTTTGAAGAATGTAGTATAGTATTACAAATATGTTACGTAATGTAATTTTGAACTATGAGTTTGAGTTGCGCAAATATTTTGCAATCAAAAGGTGCGTTTATTTGATGTCATAAAATCTTTAGAGTTATCTCCCAATTGGCAGTCGATATAGAAAGTGAGTAACCTCCTTTCTAACGTTTAAATGCATCTGTCAAATGTATTCATACATAATTTACATACGAGAGAATAATTTAGTATTTACGTTTCCCCGTTTACATAATATTAAGACCTTAAATACATACCCTTTTGTTCACGTAATATTAAGTTATAGTAAGAAATATAATTTTACCGGAAGCTGAACTTCTATCGTGCATTGAATCCGGGGATTATGGCTTTAAATCTTACATCTGCTAGATTTTCAATAACCATAAATGTAAGACTGGATGTCCATTGAGTTGAGAAGTTACCTGGCAACCACTTCTCGTAAAAAATAATCTATCAAGACATGTTTCTACATTACTTAAATTTATATACTCTATTTTCGAAGCGTAAATTTTCATGCTGCTTAGAGCAATATGCTCCACTTTGGACTTGAAATAAAAATGGACAGTATTATATTTTCTGCCCGTTAGTATAAAGTCACTTTGATGACTGATATTAAACGAGGACTTGTGCTTTAACAATTGTTTGATTTACGTCACTTTGTAAAGTGACTCAAACCAAAGAATTGAGTTACGTATTCTGGCAATATTAACGACGGTACATAGTCAAGAGTATTGAAATCATTTTTTAATAACGCCATGAATAAAATTAATTCGAATAATTAGTTTGAATCTATCCCATGAAATGCCGGGTAATAAAGAATTATATAAAAGTAAGAATATGTTTATTCATTTATTATATAATATTAGTATCATCTAAAATTTTGAATATTTAATTGACAGTTTGTGTATTATCTTATAAACGTGATTTTGGGCTCATAATTTTTGTTCAATATAAAAATACAATAAATCCACGAAATTTGTTTTCAAAATTTGCATGTCTAACATCACCAAATTATGATTTCAAAACGAAATTACATTTTCGTTACGAAAAAGCATTACTGATATTGAAGCTTGCGCTAAAACAACCGTATACATTACACAAATAGTAATGAATACAAAAACAAGTGGTCGAAATAAATCATGTTTGCTAACTTAACAGCTGAAAAAAGTAACCCAAACAAATAAATTTAATAATGCTCGCGACTCATAATTACCGCTATTTTTGGGTCGTGTAATACATATTGAAATAGTTTATAGCTCATTCCGTGAGATGTGAATAAACGAACATTATTTTGAAGCTACCATATTTTTGCAATAATAGGACGCAATAAAATAACGATTATAAAAACTTTATTTTAAAGATGCCGTGCAGTGACAAAAGTAAAAACAATTATTTGATCAAGGACACCGTCACAAATAAATTGCATGTGATCTGTTGCACCCGCATTCTACCCGTACCGACAGAGATGTCTTCATGCAAATCTGTTATGTTTACATTATTATTTACTGATTTGACTGGAAACTACATGACCTTGAAAAAACAAGTACATATTTTTGTTTCTATCTACATACTCGAAAGTTGTCCAACCTTTCTCTTTTTTTATTTTTCATATATTTATAATGTATTATAACATTTTTTTTATACAAAAAAAATATTTCCAGAAGCTATAAAACAACCATGAATAAGGCCGAAAATGAGCAATAAATCAATTAAATTATACACGTTTGATTATTTTTTCAGTTGTTTGCTGTTTTTGTCACAACCAATGGGCGTAATTTATAATTATAATGATAAATTTGAGTGTAAAATAATGGTGTATAATATAATAAGTTTAATATTTTGAACATCATACAAAACTCTAAATATTAAAAGACTTATGAAAACGTCGATTAACTTCAAAAACGCTTCATGATACTATGTGTATATCGTCGTATTACTGGCATTACTGTTACCATTACATTACCATTACTGGTATAAAAGACATTAAAGTAAAAAAGTGAGTTTTGAGGTAATGGAGTTTTAATGTTTGATAATACATTATACCTTAAGAAATTTTCGTAAAATGTATTTAACAGAGAGACTCAAACATTAAGACTCGATTATCTCATAACTCACTTTTTCACTTTAACGTCTTTCGCCAGCAATACGACGATATGTTTCTCCGGTCGCGTAATTGGTAGCATGCGCGCCTAGCAATCCGGGAAAGGTGGTTTGATTTCCCATCTGTTGGATTTTAAGAATCTAAAAATGCAGAACCGGATGCCCATTGAGTTGAGTAATTGGAAGTCAAACAATTCTCGTGAAAAATAATCTGTCAAGACATTTTCACATTACGGAGATCCATATTCTCCACTTTCGGAGTGGATATCTACACACTTACTAATACCAGCGAACATGGTATAAAAATAAAAAATAAAATGTTCTATATTATGGATATATATTTATAGAAATATGCATCAACTTTCTTTCTTTATATTACAATATCATAATGTAAGATTTAATTTCATGAAGTAATTATCATTTAAGCTACAGTATGATTTTCATCACTTTTCCAACTCAACTCTATTGCATCATCCTAATTCACCATTATGTTACTTTTCTTATTAATGACTGCGTTGGCGCGTGGCATGATTTCGGCTCTTTTAAAGCCATTTAGTGTTTGTTCATATGGACTAGAATGATTATATTCTACGCTCGTGAACGTGAGTAAGTCATTTTTTGTGCACGGCTTTTTTTTAAATATAAAACAAGTTTGACAATGACAATGCTGATGCAAGAATTATGTGTAGAAATAAATTAAAACTCTCTCTCTTTCTTTTTCTCGAATGGTCCCGATAAAATGATAGGAATAATAGTATACAAAACGACAAAGAAACATCATCATATTGCAGGGAACCGTAGTTTATTTTCAGACGCATTTTAATATCATGAGGTTATTAAATCATCTCCTGAAAAAAATTGAGTACACGTCTTTACAATGTATTAAAATTAACCATCCATTATTCATTTCAATACGAAGGGAAATCATTATCACGGTTTTCGATATCTTCCACCTAAATGAGAATGAGCTTGAATCAATTTCGTTTTAAAAATTCTCTGTTCACATTTATTTAGGTTTTTACCATTAGTTTTATAATATTTACTTTGTTTTCTTTTTTTTTATTAAATCTAATTCAACATTTTTAATACTTTTTTATAGTGTGTTGTGATTATCTTAATTTTAAATCGTAATATTTGCAAAATATCAAATTAAAAAAATACTTATTAATAAAAATACCATATATAAATATTTCAACTTCAAATATGGAAGATATTAGAAGCGTTTTATTTGAAAATCAGTCTAATATTTACGCCTCTAATATAGTAACTTAAGATTGTTTATTAATTGCTATGGAAACATCTTTCTCCCATTTAAATATATTTTATATTAATACCCATTATTTCGATATTATTCATCAGAGATGTCATCTGAACCATGTATACGATATACTTTCTAATTATGAAACAATATTCAACTCTATAGATTGCTTATTAGATAATTTAATAATACAAATTAAACATGTTATAACTTATAATCATAAAAAACACTAACCTACAGACTACAACTTGAGAAATTATATATTCACTTTTTAATTTAGTATGTTTGTATGACACTGGTTCAAAATTTATAATATTAAATTACAAATTTAATTGTAAAATACAAATGACTTATCGACGACTTTTTTAATGTGCGTTTTTTTTGTGTATATGTGATATTAAAAACATTTTTACCATATCCGCTCGAGTAATGAAGCATACAAAATCTAAAGAACTATGTTTGCAATTTTTGCAATAATTAAATAGCCAATTGCACTACTCATTATAGATCCAGCTGAATTTGTAAAAATCCTGATTAAGAGAAAGGAATTTGAACCTGCTAACTCCGATAAGTAGCGCGTGCGCTTACCACTTGTATGTAGTGGATTAATTAATAAACATTTCAAAGTATTATACAAATGGAAAATCTGTCACTATCAATTTAGTATCACTTAGCTACCCATGTAAATAAGAATGTAAATATTCGTTCGTTCAAAATCTTAAATCTCCAAAAGTTCTTCAGCGATTCCTTTGAAATTTTGACATTCGTTGCATTCGAATACGCACGTGTTTCTACATATTTACTTAATGTTCTCACCATCCACTCGACCCGTGCGATCTTTGATATCAAGAAGTGATCTACTTTATTTAACGTAAATACCCCGGAAGTAAATATAAATTACCCAAGACTTAGGTTGCCACGCACTCAAGTGTATGCTGAAGTTGAAAGAAATATAACGAGAAGGAAAGCTAATTGAAAAATTTGAGACTTATTTGGTCAAGCAATTTATGTGAAGAGATCATCACGCTCGCCTTATGATGCCGCAAATTTTTCAAAAGCAATGAAATTTAACTAGACTCAGCTACATCAATGCGTGGCTGGGTACAGCCAGTTGTTAATAATCGTTTTCTGTATGAAATTTGACTTTTAATTTAATTCAATAACTAAGTTGGCAGAGTGTAATCCCGTAATAAATAAAAAAGTAACTTATTTATTTTAATCAACTGCCGATCAAAGTGGTAGAATGTGACCCCGTATTAAGTAAAGGACCGGCCATATTTTATTTCACTCATTAACTTGACAGTTGGTTTTCAGCTGTAATCGGTATAGTTGGCAAATTTTAACCAGAAATTTGTAACAGATATCTGATAGTGTTATTGTTTTTGTACATGTTAGTCATTTGACACGGTTCCAATTTGATTTCCTTTCACTTTTTGGAGATATTGAATGAACCACTTGCATCCTCAACAAGACTATTATACTCGTATATTGTAACTTTGTGCTCGATCGTAAGCATCTGGAAATATTTAGGCGGACTAATTACCAACCAGTTATCGATTAAGTAACTAAGTTTTACACCCAAAATGTGAACTTAAAACCGAAACTGTTATATCATAACCAGTTTTATTATTTAGAAAGAGTTATCACTGTCGTGTATTGCACAAGGCACGAATATTTCATCCTACATACATTTTAGGCAAAAATATGCGCTTACCAATTTCCGTTCTAAAAGTAATAGTATATAACACACATCTAAAATGCGAATTATGGTGTTTTATCCTTATTATAAAATCAAAATTATAGTAACTGACAATGAAGTCAGTTTTCAATCACAAATTCAATCATAAAGTCATTAACAAATATTTTTTTATTTTTTAAAAGAGGTGATGCTAATTAATAATAATAACTTTGACTGATTCTTATTGAATTCTAAATTATTTAAAACTGATAAACTTTCATATGTGAGATCACTGTTTGCGACCCGGGTTTCGCCTTTCGGCATCTTCAGGCTACATTATATGTGGGCAGTGAGCGAACATGTAACACACTGTAGTAGTAAATACTGTAGTATGTTCAAAAATATTAATTGATTCTTATTGATTAAAATTAATTTCAAACTCAAACCAGTCTATAATATACATACTTAGACGCATATTGGCATTTATTTGTGACCTGGTTTTCGCCGTTTTTTATTACAAATTTTAATAATGAAGTCATTTTCAAAATCTATTTATTCTATATTAAATTTTTATTCAGCGGTCTTATAAGTCCTGAAAATTACTCCACTTTCACCAAGTCTACTTATAATAATGTAATATCTACATACGCAAATGTTGTGGTCATCTTTGTTATTTTGCCGAATTAAATTTTTATATTTTGAAAGTTAAAAACAAAAATGTTGCAGCTTGCCGAATGCACGTTATTGGCACCGTTAAATGACTTCAGTTATAGTTAATATGGATCCGCCTGTAATAATATGTATATCTATCATCCTCAGTAAATTGAGCATAGACAATGGGAACAAAAAAATTTATTGCTAAATATATTGAAGCATGAATTTTAAGCCAGTTTGCGTTATCTAAATTAAAATAGATACCATCTAAATTGGGTAACGAGAAAACAATTGAAAATATACGATTCAAATAAGGAAGCCAACAATGTAAATGCTTACTCATATTCATTGAGTGTATTGCTCAACTTATTTTGTTTTAATGCGACGCTAAGAAAAATTCACCAATCCTAAAATATAACAATGAATTATCAAACAATTCAAATTGAAATTGCGCAAAATGACTACTGTACAATAACGAATACATCTTTCGTATTATAATAGTATACACACCCGCTTTTATCGTGGAGTGTTTTCTATTAGTGCTAATAGGTGACACGTGTGATAGGTGTGACATTAATTTAGATTTATATTGAAACATTCTACTGCCAAAAATTGCAAGACCTTGAACATTGTGTAGAAATTTTTGTCTCTCTTTACATATGTTATTTAGCTTCTCTTCCTGTCTTTGCAATGGTATTCGAAGCAACGCAACCACACACTAATAAGCACTAAAATATAATTATTTAATTGTATACATTCCACTATTTGTTGAGTTGTTCGTTGTTTACGTCTTTTTTAGCCGCGGGTAAAGCCTTATGGTGTAAAATAATTATATTATTTTATAATAAATTCCGCACACTTTCTCGGTAGTTAGTAGGGTGCACGCTTAGCATTCAAGGGAATGTGGGCTCGATTCCCTATCTGTCGGATTTAAAAAATCTAACAATACAGAACTGGATGCCTATTGGCCTGAGCAATTGTCTGAATAACAGTTCTCGTGAAAATTAATCTGTCAAGACGTCTTTCGAAGAGGATGGCTTGACACTGTGTAGATCCATAAGCTCCACTTTGAAAGCGAACATGGTTTAAGTATGTAATTGACCTCATTTAATTAAAATGTTAGCTGAACACCATCGATATTTTTAAACAAAACTAAATTAGATAAATAACGGGTAATTTACAATACAAAATTACGCATTTTAATACTATTATATAATCCAAATAATTGGTATAATATATTAGGAAGTAAAATAATTTAATATTAATGTCGGTTTTTGCTGACCGAAAGTCGAGTATTATATGAATTTTTGCAATTTGAATTGACAGATTTTAGTTTTCAACCAATTGCTTTTGCAACTGCAATTGCAAGTTAATGATCATCCAATACTGCATTTTTGATTTTTTTTATATCCGAAGCGAGTACGCTTACTTGTCAGTTACTGGTGACACAATCATTATTAAGTATCTTTTATCGAATTCAATAACGTCATAAACCAAAAACCGCCTTTCTTAAGTTATTTATATGATAGAGTGTGAATTTATGTCACTTTCATTTAGATTTTTTAAGAATCCATAAATTATTTTAATATTTATTATTTTTTTTATCGAATAATAAATAGAATTTTTAAATAGATTTTTATAGAATTCTTCAGTACCAATTAATTATTATTAATTTAAATCTCACTTGATTTTTGAATAAAAAAAATATTTTGCCAATACGAAACATTATTTTGTTACCATCTTCGCTCCAAAACTGGAGCATATAAATCTACACAGTATAAATAATTCCACTGCTAACGTGGAGTATATAAATTTCAGAAATATGAAGACACGTCTTGGCAGATTATTTTACACGAGAATTGGCATTAAAGCAATCGCTCAGCCCGATAAACATCCAGCCCTATATATTTTTTCGAATTTCGGCTAACCGAGAGGTTATAACAAATATACCTATGTTTATTATTTTTGTTGTGTTTTGCGTCAATTTTCTTAAAAAACGTCCATATCTGAATGCCTAGTATACAATTAGTAACTCTTACGTTGAAATAATTAGTAAATTTCTGTATGCCTCACGCAGATGAAATCGTCAGAAAATGATTGCTTAACAACCAACAGAGTCGTGTTCTCATTGCATAGTCACAATACATGCAATATATACGAAAATTTTCCGCAACAACACGAAACTAGTAAGTAAATTTAACGGTAAAAAACGTACGTAATCAAGTAAATTTTGAAACACCGGTAGATAATAGTATAATGGATGCCATTTATCTTCCTTTTTGACCCTTTGGCAGTAATATGACCTATTTTATAATAATATGTTCATTCTTATATTTCACAATGATGACTGGTATCAAACGTAATTTAACTTAGCATTTGCCAATCTTCTACATATGAATGTATTGTTTTAATATTATAATGGGTAATATTATATTATAAACGACTTTCTTGATAAAAAAAAATATTTCCGACAAACTATACACACACATTGCACGCTACAGGTTACTAAATAGCCACGTGAGGCACACGCCTAGGGGACTAGATCTCGCGCCCAAAAACTAAAGAAAAATAATTACACAACATGAAATTTCATTTCAAGTTTTATAAATTGATTTATTTTTAATAAACTTATAGATTATGAATATATTAATAATATGTAATCCTCAAAAGGCGGAGTTGTCTCCGCGATAGACGAGAAGTGAGTTACCGCGCTTTGGAGCCGAAGATTACGGGTTTGGTTTTCATAGACGCCGGATTTTTTTAAATCCATATATACAGGAGTTGATTCTATCATTGAGTTGAACAATCAAGCTACGAATTCTCAGAAAAAAAAACTGCCAAAGTTACTTTTAATTCATAATGTGCTCAACTTTTGAAGGATTTGTTTCATCTTACCGGCTTTATCACAGTGAAATAAAATGACCTAATAAATTATAATGTTCACTTATTTAAGCAAAATATATTAAAATAAAATTTGAAAAGTGACAAGTAAATATTATACTGAATCAAATATTGAAAAACGTATTTGTTCATTTCGAAATTGATACAAAATTGTGGCCCTTTTTTATAATTTTGAAGGGTTTTGCAGTATTAAAAAGCTTGTCCTGTCATTTTAGTACAAGTAAAATTCGTCATTCAACCAACAAATTTTATTTTAAACAAAATCGGCAAAGTTTTAGTTTTGCTCAATTTAAAAATATTTATGAAACACTGAAAGATACTGATAAATAAATGATTATAAAACTATGTTCATCAAATTTTTATCCTTAATTTAATGAAATATAGATACAGAAACCTAGTGGTATTATATTAAGATAAAAGGTTTATAATTAAAAATAAGGAGTGTGATACCTTAAAAATTAATACATAAATAGATCCGATTTATTTTTTAAACATTTAATTTCAGTTTTGCTAATCTGAAGCTTTTGAAATGTACACAACATGGAAACTTTACAAGTTTGGGATATATTAAATGTATAATTGATACATAAAAGCCACTTTGATTTGACTATCGTAAAAAAATAATTGATAAATGTATCATGAATAAATTAAATCCGTATACGTAATGTAATATCATGTATTTAAATATACATCTCGTTATTATACACCCTTTGTAAAATCTGCCTTTGTTAATTTATATAATATTCATTTCTTCTGAAATAATGAATACATCGTTACGTAATTTAATTTCTTTACTATGACGATAAATACCTTCAACAATGTTTTCAATACACACAAAAAGCATACTAGTTACGTATTTCGTTCATTGAACACATAAGCAACGATAAAAAGAGATTTCAACGCGTAGGTTTTTGTCTGCATTTATGTATTAAAATTGAATAGACCACGACTGCATCGAATAGCGTAGTTTTACTCTCATGAGTTGCATTTAAAAGAAGTCATTTACTTTCATTGCGTGAACCTAATGCACCTATGATTAGTCTATCACTATTGAGGAACACAAAACACAAGGAATTATCTCTATAGCGAAACACGATTGTAATTAAATGTCAACTTATGCAATACTATTCAAGATTATAATGATACATCATGACGATGGCTCGTAATTATTATTATTATCAACATAAAGAAAGTTGTGTCATAAAATAACTTGCAACACTGATATTAAACTGAAAATTTCAATCTACATACTAAGTATACTCCGTTTTTCATTTACTTGACTTAATTAAGGAAATGCAGTGCAACTAAGCAATATTCTTTGCCGCTTTGATATGTAAGATTAAGCCCACGCGTTTCAGTACAAACTCACGAAGATAGTGACCTAATAAAGATAATAATACTAGAAAAGAGCTGAATTAAAATAGATAATAATTTAAAAATCGAGGACAATGGTTCGAATGATATCCTGACTATAATTCCTGATGAAGAACACTGTCAAAATAAATTTTCACATCGCTGAAAAACATATGATCTCATTTCGATCTGACAAGTTTAAAAAATGTAGTTTTTATGATAATTCGTTGGCTTGCCGACTCTATAATTATGTAAATTTGGACGGTTTAAGTGAGTTTATCGAATAAAATTTATATGGCACTGCATTCGGTTTTGCTGTGCTCCTAGTATTTACATAAAAATATAAGAAAGAATTTCACCTGAGTCTAACGAAATCTTATTTTCTAATATTATTATGTATAAACGCTGTGGCATAACATAAACGACGTTTATTTACATATGGTGTGTACATTCAACACTTTTTCGTTTCCCGGTGACAAAAATAATACCGAATAACTGTTATTTGTCATAAAGCAGCACACATTGCGAGATTATTATACATACATAACATCTTTGATTTATTTATTACTGATTATTTCCAATATTGTCGCATTGCCATGAAAACAAATAAACATTCGAAACAAAAGCGTTCGATTAAGATTAATCTTGCCAATTTTTAAAATGGCATTTCAAAAAATTATTTCGATGTGAAAATTCCTTTTAATATGCTTTGTATATCTACATATCATGTCAGTTACTATCAAATATCTGGCGCTTATAATATAATTATTACGAATATTTAAATTATAATGTGTACTTACTTTTAAGTGCCCACATCTTGCGTTTTACAATCCCGACCAGAAATTCTCCCATATGATGTTTGCAAACAGGTGACAGTTTTGTTTTAATATCCCGCCAACCATCAATTAGCCGCTGAGTGCTGTAAACACTAAGTAAATTTTCTATTCCGACGTTTTTTGAATTTGAACTACTTAAAATTGCATCTTCATCGACGATAATTATATCCTTCAAATGATTTTTTACCGTATCCGACCCAGAGATGGCAACATTTTCATCCAGAGATTTAGTTTGCCTGCTTAAAATTTCAACTTTCTTTGGTATTTTATTGATATTTGTACTCTTTGTCTCTATTATATCTTGACTGTTGTCGAAATTCAACGGAAAACTGAAAATTCCTTTGACACCTTTCAAATCTTCGTTAAGTTGCTTGAAAATTGATTTATCTTCTGTTAACTTAAATGTTTCGTTATTTTTTGCATCCGTGGTTTTATTGTTTACGTTATCATCAGCTAAAAACAAGTCAAAATCAACAGCGTCTTTAGAATCGGAAGATTTTGTTGTAATATTTTTTGTATCATTCGTGGCAGGAGTTTCATCGTAATTTAAAAAATCGTCAAAATTTAAAATTGCATCTTCGTCATCAGTGAATGATGTAACTTTATCATCTTCGGTTGCGTCCGTTTTAAAATTCTCAAAAAAAGCTTCGGGCGTATCGGGATCGGCTGGTTTAGGCAACTCATCAGCATCCGGTATACTTCTCGTAGACAGTGACCTTAATCCGAAAAAGCTTCCAATATTTCCGCTCGACAGTAAAGTTCCCAAGTTGAAGTTTCCGTTCTTTTTACGTTCCGATATAAATGATCGGACCGCTTTGGATATCGAATCCGCCAGCTTCAATTGCGAATCTGGTTTTTGAGCACTCGATGGATTGTCAAACACGGAAAATCCAAAATCATCATCATCATCATCTTCGGTATTCTTCGATGTTGTTTCGACTAATTTGTCCGATTTCGCTGTAGTTTCTACATTGATTTTATCATTCACTTTTGTTGTCACTTCTACAGTTCCATTTTCATTAGTCTTGCAGTCCACTTTTGAGAGTAATGCAATACAAATTAGCACGCCCGTTAAAAATGTTCTCAGGTCAAACTTTCGAAGCGCCGCCATTTTTCAACAATGTTTACAATATTTTAAATAATCTATCGATAAAAGTGTTTTGTTTCCTGAATATTCCTGTAAATATTAAATGCACCTGATTTTTAAGATAAATTAATATGATAATTGTAAAAATATTTCCAAATTTTGAATACATATTTGTTGCGTGAGTGTGTCATAAAAATTAACAAAAAAGTTCACCACATCTTTTAAAGGATCGAAATTTTAAAAAACCCGACGAATTAATTTGATCATAGAATAGATTATGATCGCTTATATTTATTTTATAAATATATATTTAATAGCTTCCTTAACAATAGTTTCACAAAACTCTATTATAAAAGGTAGTAGTCATTTAATTGTTATATATATTTAAATCCGTTTTGTTTGTATTATAATTATTTCAGTTCCGACATGACAAAGACTTTGTAGTATTGCATGTATATTAATGCTCACCGTAATAAAGATACTACAACCGACATATGTGTACAGTATAAACGTTGTATAAATTTATCAGTCAATTGAGTATTTACCGGATAGAAATGGTTTTAAAGAAGCCCAGATATTAGTAATCGTTTCGCGAGCATTCATAAATTAATATTGTATACAAGTTAGATCAGCGATTCTCAACTGAGGTTCATATGGCCTCCAGGTGGGCGCAGACACCTTCAACGAAGGCATAAACAAAAAAAAATGAATGTATAAAAAACTCATGGGGAGAGGCGTAGACAATATATAAAGGGTGATATACTAGGTACAAAAGTAGAAACTACGAACAAAAATTCTGGACAAATTTACGAAAGTAAATCTCAAGATAGGTTGAGACCTAAAAAACAAGGGAGGCAGAGAATTTTTTTAACTCAAAAGGGGGACACTGCCTCAAAAAGGTTGAGAGCCGCTGAGCTAAATTACAATATCAACTAACTAGTAACTTATATACACAAAGCTTAGAATTATTGTCTGTGATAGACGAAATTAATACACAATAAACATATTACGTATCGATAGAATCGAAGATTAATATGGTTTTAAAAATGGAAAATTTGCTCTTTAACAATGTTTTAACCTAAAAAAAAAACAGAACAAAATAATTCGGAACATGAGTTAACAAACATTAAGGAAATTAGCACGATCTAGATTTTTCAGAAAAATATAAAGAAATAACATTTCACCTTAACGTCGATAACTTACGCAAAACAAAATCGCTCATTTGTAATATTTAAAATATTATGTCTTTATGTATTTCTTAAATTTATTCATGCGATGTGAAATTTTTATATTATCTATGAGAAAGAGTCGACAGAATTTTGCTTTTTAATTTCTTCGTTAAAAATTCAATAATAACATCTGTTCATAAAAGAATATGATATTTTATAACGATTTCGTTTTCAATAGCACGTAATTTACTAACGTGAAGACATTATTTAAATTTTTGAGACGTTCATGCAATCATATGTAATAATTTTATAATGCTAAATTAACCACGATGCTTAATATGTACGTAATATATTTACTGTCATTTTTTTACAATATTGGCACAAGTATAACACTTATAAAGAATACATTACGGAATGTGACCAGTCTTTAACTGTTTATGGTTAAGTAAGATTTATCGATTATTAATTTTTTTTTTCAATTTGAAAAAAGTACCCTATCAAATTCATCTGCATATTTATAATTATCAATTATCTTCACTATGAATTTTAAAAATTATATATTCTACTATTAGATTAATTAACTTAAGCCAGCTTCATAATCTAAAATATTTTTGTTTATACAATCGTGTAAACTTAAAATATACAACGAGTTAATATTAACAATTTGCAAGCATCAAGTAACTCTGAGAGATCTGGTTGTTAGCATTTCATTCAATGGTTTTAAGTTATTATCCTGACTAACAACATATGTCACGAATATTTTAATTTTTTAAAGTAATTTATTTTTTTAGTCGTTGCGATGTGGTGAAAAATTTTCACTTTTATGACAACACTGAAATATTCCACAAAAAAGGGAAAAATTCGTGAAATGCAATATTTTATTATGTCACTTTTATTTAGTTGAATAATTTTTTTATTTTATTTTTAGCACATTAATGATTTTATCACATTATTTTAAAGTCTCAAAAACATTAAAAACGAATTATTTCACAAATACTGTGATAAAAAAACGAATGAAATCCTTTAGAAGAAACTGTATTAATAATAATACACGTTAATTTTAGTAAAAAATATAAAATTTAATAAAGAACCTCTTTTTAAAATTCGAACGCGTTCGGTCTTACACCGCCCGCGTTTCCAAAATCGAACTGACCAAATTTAAACTTGGAATAGTGAAACGGAAATCGAATTTCTTTGCAGCCCCTTCCCAAATGACACCTTCCCGCCACTTTCCATCGCGTGGAGTATTGCGTTATTTTATTACCGAAATATATTCCCGTCTCGCTGTGACGTATACGACGCGATAGAGATAGCGTTCTCACAATAATGTCCGCAATTTATTGTGTCAGACAGACCTATCAAATATTTAATATTTAGGGACATTAGAATGAGAACGTAAGAATTTTTCAAAAATATTAACAATAAGACCGTTGGCAATTTATATCTAAAAACTATATAAAGTAATTTTCATATTTTTAAATCCAAGATTGAAATGTTAATCATCCTGCTCATTCTGAGACGCGGTATTTGAAAAATTTTCCCAACTATCATAATACCCAATTCGAATGTGGAATGTCTGGATCTCCATAATATGAACAGGTTAATTTTGCAGAGGATATGGTGTTAACCGATTGGCGACCCATTTTCTGGTTTTTAATTTTAATTTATATGCATCCAGGACTTAAGCCTGTGACTCGCGATGGCGAGTAATTCACAAAACCGTGTGATTGCCATACCATATTACTATAGATCAGAGATCATTATTGATAAGTTTTTATTTTTTTATTTATAGTAAAAATAAATCTGCTATTAATCAAAAATTTGCTTAATGCAACGAAAAAAAAGATATTACCTCCTTCTGCATTTAAATTAAGCCCCACTCCGGGATGTTTTTCTACACATATCCATTTCTTGGGACTCTTTGAAATGCTTAAATTCAAAAGAGGGTTACGTACCAAAAATTTTGTGAAGCACTGCTTTAGAATATGATATCGCAATATACGTTTCATGAAGTTGATTGATTCAAAAATAATAAAGAAATTCGTTTTATCATATTATACGCATTTTTTAAATCTATCCCTTACAGATGAAATGTGATCCGATATATACACAGATAAACAAATAATGAAAATAGATATGACTAGTGACAGATTTCGTTATATTTGACTCAATTCTTACGTATTATTACACATTGTATACACCTGTCAAATGCAGTGAAAGACAAGGACGAATGTCAGGTGAAAAACTGCTCTGTTCACTTTTCACAGTTAAAAGCGAGAGTTTTATATAGTTATAGTAATATAGTAGACGCATTCTTTACTATAGTATTCAAAATCGTAAAATTATGACACTACTTCATAACTATAAATATACACAAACAAAATATCGATGAATAGATAATAGCTGAACTGATAACTGTTTCAAATTTGTAAATTCACATATAGATCTACCTATACCGTAAACGGCGTAAACTGACTTTCGCTTTTTGATATCTTCACGATAGATGTATGGGAAGAGTACATATGAATAATATATACCGGTAACCAGACAACTGCGCACATGAAAGTTGCTCACATGACAAGTTATCACATGACAAGTGCACACATAGACAACTGCACATATGACAAGTGCTCACATGACATCTGCG
>JAGVSQ010006501.1:0-16287 GCA_022683975.1 Rhyacophila evoluta | reverse complement strand
TAAGTAAAATAATTAAATAAATAAATTAGACACAAAGGCTTATACGTACAACTAGCAAGATCCTTTCACACAACTTTTATAGTTACATACAGATTTGATAACACGTTAAATTTTAGTTACCGCATAACGCCTTCTATTGTAAGAATCAGATACTTCTTCTGCCATATCTGCTCCCCATACGGTGTATATGGCTACCACGTGGCGCCTCCAGAAATATTCGTCACCCAATCCGATACTTAACAATGACATATTTTCTGACGTATTTGAAAAAATATATATTTTAACATTGTCAACTATGTTACAATTTTAAACGTACCTAATGTGATATAATGTAATGTAATGTCTCCTCGGTTAGCGTAGTTGGTAGCGTGCGCGCCTAGCAATCCTAATCTGTCAGATTTAAAAAATCTAAAAATACAGGACTGGATGCCCATAAGTTTGAGCAATTTGTCTGACAAACGATTCTCGTGAAAATTAATCAATAATTAATAATTATACTCCCCTTTCTGAATGGATATCTTCACTCTGTGTGGATCCATAAGCTCCACGTTGGGAGCGAACATGGTATATATAAAAAAAATGTAGTAAAATTAGCGGTTTAATTTATATTTTTTATTTATGATACATGTTATTGATGCGTATAATAAGTTACAGGGAGGCACACAATATAATACTACAGAATTACAGTCGCACAATGTTTTTCTACAGTGCTGCATAGTGAATGTAAGCCAATAAAGAAGAAGTCATCTATTTTTAATTTTTTTGTAAAAACTTATCATTACTTCATTCCATATAGTAAGAAATGACAATGTTTGTTAAATCCATTTTGTCGAAAATTTTACAGGAGTGTTATTGATAATTATTGTTGTTCCTATATTCTTAATAGGTTGGATACCATATTAGATAACCTGTCGATAAATATTTAAAAAGTATTTCTGAGTCACAACTTATGTTTTTAAGGCTATGAAATGTGTATATGCTTATCGTTCTGAGATAGTTTTCGTCAACAATATGTGTTTTTTTTTCTCACAAATTTCACTTTTCTATCATAATTTACCATCTATATCCACTCTGTCACGTAATACTATTATCTCTTTATAATGTCAAAATTAGAATCAAAAGAACAATATTATGATTAATATATTTTAATAAGAATAAAACACACAGCAAATATAACTTTCTTGTCGAGTAAGTCGATTTCCATAAGAGAAAAGCTCAAACAAAGTGTAAGCGAGCGAACAATAAACGAAGTATTGTTATTGATGATGCAGGTCCTTGGCGAGGCATTTTTCGAAAAAAGAACGTCCTCGGTGTTGCCACATTATAAAAACAAGTCTCATTTTTCAAACCAAACAGACAAGACACTAACTCTAAAATAATGAAATCCCGTGCTCTGAATATTAACCCCGAGGCGTGGGTTATTATGGAATATTTATAAACAAAGCTGCGAGCGAGGCGACAGGTCTGCCGGGTATTGAGCCATATATAGGGTTACCATATTGTCACCGCAAATCCAATCATCATTTGATAAAGGGCGAACTCCGTATAAATTAGTCTGGCATGGTATTTAGCTTATTCAGGCGAGCGTTCGCCAAAGCGTTATTACTTCCAAAGTACATTATTTCAAATATAATAATGAAAAAAAAAATACATATCACATAAATTCATCCATAGTATGGAAGGAAAAATACACAAATAAGATATAAACTCAATATCCAACAGCTTTATATTCTAATTATATTTTGTCCAGTTAGATTGTGATTACGAAAATGTTTTATATTTTTCTACTCCATTTTAATACTCAATACAAAACAGGAAAACACATTATTTTCATCTATTACAAAAAATACATCAATTCTGATAGATAAAAGTTTTTTTCAACGTATTTCGAGTCTTAGCTGGTTTAATTTTGCTTCATTGCAATTTCAAAAAATAGCCCAAATTAAAATAAAATTAGGAACTAATGAGACTTAGTATAGTCCAAACTGATGTGTGGAGTTGACGGTTAAGGATACTTTTAATGAATATTAAAAAGTGTGGTATTCCTATCAACCGGAAGAGCCCACATGCTTTCAAAATCCGCTGTATTTTTAGCGTCGACTATTTGTAAAAAGAGCAGTGTCGTGCACATGACTTGTGCCACAGCTTTAATGGCTCAAAATATATTTTTCTACAATATATTGTAATTTAAATCTAAATTATAATCGATTGTAAAATGAATACGTGTCACTATAAATGCATTAGATTGTTGGGCACACGGTTACATTTTTTTAATGAGATAATACTAGACAAGTCAGACAGCCTCTCCTGAGATATGCCTAAATCATGATTGACATCGTTCACTTCTTTATTACTGTCATACCATGTTTGCTTCAAACGTGAAGACTATGGATCTCAATAATTGCTCGACCAATTAGACATTCAGTCCTGCATGTAGAGTTGTAGCTGTGGGAATTGAGCCCGTAATCTCCGGCTCCGAATCTCGCACAGGTCAGAAGTAATACAGATCTCGATCTATTTTTAGTAGAAATCCACCACCACCCAATATTTCGCAAAGGACGGAAGGTATTGATTGATAGCTATGAAGATGTTTTTGCTTTATGACGCGGAAATGTTTGCGGTTGTATCCATATAATGCAGTTGGTATAATGTAGAATTTAATTTTGTTGAATACGGTGTGGCTATTGCATATTCTCATCGTGTACTGATTTTGTATTCATGAAAAATACAAAATGTATATTCCAAATTTATGAAAAAAATATATTAATAATTTGTTAAAATACTATTTATGCACCGACACAAGGATACATCAGCCTATGTGTTATTATCATATTTTACGATTTGTTATATATTGACATGTAATATATCGAAGCCCTTTTTTTGGTCGCATGCTAAGCTAAATTTAAATACAAATTCGGCATTTTCAGCTTACACCCTTTTGATAGAACGTGTATTAGGTTGTATACATTCTATTAATCGAATAAAAGCTATTTTCAAAAATTTTGAGTTACGTCTTTTATCCTGTCCTGTCAATATGTGAGTAACAAACACTGATTTTTTCAGGCTGCATATTACGCCAATGTGGTTGAATAACATATGCTTAATATCAAAATGAGTTTAGTGGTTTAGACAGGAAACAATATTTCTTAATAAACGAATTAATACACATTATAATATATACTGGCAAATGGTTGATATATTTTTATAGTATTCAAACCATTTATCGAAAACGTTTTAAGCGATAAATACTTACCTGTGGAAATATCTTTATTTAAACTTCGAAATTAGTATATGGTTACATCCCATATCCTCCGCCTTTTTAATATGAAAATAGAGGCGTTTGTAAGTTAACCGCTGTATCAAAAAATTGAAGTTATTATTTTTCCGCAACATTTTCGAGATACCGTCACGGCATAAAAAATACGTTAGCTAAAAAAACCTTTGCTTCGTAAATCGTTCCTACATCCATCACCATATTTATGAATTATTATAACACTGATAATATGAAAGGCATAAGAAAACATTCTAAACAAACCATTTTATAACATCAAATTGTATGAAGACTTACATAAGCTGATTCCATAACAATTTATAAATAATTTATTTTGATATTTTAATGAAAATGTAGCTAGATTGGTCGATGGGAATGGAAAATCAGTGGCAAAGCTTACGCGCGCTAAGTGCTTTAGAACAATGTTTCCAATATACAACACTTCTTAAATGTACCATTATCTAAGGAAGATCCACAAATACTAACTAGGTCGTCTGAACTGACTGGTCCACATCACAGAGGCTCTAAACACCACTAAAGGCAAACGTTTCCTCTACTATGGGTATTTTTGACCTTACCTTAGACAATGCCGTAAGAAATTCTATATTATGTTACTGATAACATAATTATCAAACTGTAAATATATAGTTTAAAAACTATTATGAGCTTTGTGTTAGTTTTCAATTCATATAGTAATGCCACCTTGTCAGTTCGAAGAGTTTTACTATAGGACCACATCACGAAGATCTCAAATATCTGTGATAAATCAGCCCCCATTTATGCAAAGAGGTAACTTAAAAATAATTAGAAAAAAACTTATTAGACTTAATATGACTCGGCTGAAGAAATAATATTTTAAATTTACAGTGTAACTAGTCATATTATTATAAAGACGAAATAAAACAAACCAATTTGTTGACAGAACCCCTTCTTACCTAGGTAAATATATATATACAATATATTGATGTGTAGAACGTGTAATATTAAATAAGAAGACGGTGATAAGCAAATTTAATTAAATTATAATCATTATCGATATGAAATGGAAAATTACTTGCGGTGTAATTTAATAAGTAAGTACAAAACGTATGGAATAGATAGATGGTTATCTCTCAAAACAAGTTTAAAACAAAATGAACATAACTTGAAACAGTTATTATTCGTATTAACGAAACATGCTACGAGATATTCCAGTCACCCAAATATGGTCGACAACTTTGCAATCTCTTCCCACACACCTCTTAAAAGCTTGTATTTTATTTACGTACCTGCATACTAGTGCTTAAGGTGATTGCATAATTCAACAAGAGATTAAAACCTTTGTAATATATTTTAAAATGACGGAGAATTTGTGGCATTATAATTGTATGTAAGTTGTCTTAAAAACTTACTTAGCCTGTGAGGTAAGCCCAGTTTAAAATTTATGATGAATAATAATTAGCACAGAGGTTTGCATTATAAATATTTTATTGTGATACTAACTAGCTCTCAAATTTCTATATTTTTGGAATGTTTCTTTAATTATATCAGTGTCAGTAAGATAACATGTAGCACCATTGTCACGAAAGACGTTACAGAAGCGTACCATCGTATTTTTAGAGTAATAAATAACAATTTAAACAGTTATATTGGTTATAGAAGCATTGCCAAGACTAAAGTTATAAACTACTTAAATAGCCACCAGTGATACATACACCGGTAAAGCTGCGGGCACGATAGCAGAGCGACGGCGGCACAGCGACGATAGCAGAGATACAAAACAGCTATAAATAGGTGAGTGAGCAAGTGAACAAATTCGGCAGCGCCACAACACATTGTCGTCACAACAACTTGCTCACTTGCTCACTCACATATTTATAGCTATTCATCTCTGTTTCCGTCGTTTTGCCGCCGTTGCTCTGTCATAGCGGAATCTATTGTGCCCGCATCTTTGGACTTATTCTAATAGATTAAATGTAAACGAAAGAAACTATTACATTATCAGCATAATTTAAAATATACTCCTAAACTAGCTTCGATTAAGTTTATTATTTGATTAATCTTATTCAACAATCACATATAATTTATTTATTTAGATTTCAATTATTTTAAACAATTCTTGAAGAAAAAAAGATAGTTTTAAATATTAATATTGATGTTTTTCTTTGGTCAACAAACAAGTGATGTGATTATAAAATTATTGTCAAAACACAATATATTTTCATCACGGCTATTGGGCGTATACGGGCGATAATGTTTGCATAAAGTCACGGAAAATAAACAACGAATACAAGATCATCAAAATATTATTATTATCCAAGAACGAGAACGAATAACAGCAATTAAGAAATGTAAAAGAGTGTTTCCCAAGTAATGTTTCGAGGCAAACTGGTCTTCGTACGTGCAATATGATCATACGTGAAAGATCCACAAGGATACACTACCCTATAAACATATTTTTTTAACTGTGATTTTTTCGTACATTGCCAATAAGATTCGTCTGTTAAATCTGTTGTTGCCATAGAAAGTCATTCGAGATCAAAATATGTTGGAAAAACGTCACTGGAAGTATTTTGTAATAATATACGTAATAAATCAATTTACGATTAATTTTATGTTTTTAGCGTGAGATAGCCCGATTCAACAATATGTGTGTAATTTTGTAAAAAATAAAAAAAAATTACACACATAATAATATTCGTATAAGGAAGAATGGAATGACATAGACACATAATTAATTATTTACACACACATTACCGAGAAAAGTTGATTTCTTGACGTCGTGCAGAATTCAGAGAAGTCCAATATTATATTCATGAGTTTACAATAATAATAGTAGCACACGTAAGCGGTCACTTATTTATATTAAAGAAATATACGAGAGTCTGTTGGTATACTTTATCTTAAACTTCGTCCGATCGGTGGTCCAAATCCAAGAATATCCATTACGAATCTGTGTATTGATTAAAATCAATATGTAAATTAAAGCTTGCTCGGGGGTAAATAAATATATTATACAATATAAGAAAACTCTCTGCGTAGGTGGTATAATGTATCGAAGTCTGAAAGCCATCATCTCAAATAGTATGAAATACATGCAAGAGTGATCGATCGCTCTTAACAAAAGATAAAATCCACAACAATACAAGCTGAGATGATTAGATATCCAAACGTTCGAGGATGGTTCGGTTATGGATGACTAGACGTATTATATTAATATTTCGTTTTATGTTTTCTATTTTTGAGTGGGAGGTAGACCTGTGAATGAAAATGAAATAAGCGTGTGGGCCAGAATAAATACGGATGACGAAACAGCGACAAATTTGATTTATAATGAGTGCGCTTGGTCATTCAGAATTTTACTCTCACATAAACACAATAATAACGAATGCACAGTTACGTAGATAAACGTGAATTATTACAGAGAAGGTTTTATGTAAATACATTTTACACTGTGATAAATCATTGTAACCAATATTTACGATAAACATTCGTACATATAGAAAATAACATATTAACAACCACAACCAATATCTGAATTTCACGTGCAAACAATACATAATAATGTGCATATTGTGTAAATAATATGTAGCAAAAAATGTATCGAAACTGCTCAATTTAATTCAGAACACACCCGTGGAATAATAGACCAAAAAGAAAAATCGTTTATAAAAGTTTCAATGTCAAGACACAAAATATAGCAAATCACACACATTGCATGTGTTCTATAATTAATTAATGCAAAATAATCTGAGAACGTGCATGGAGTTGCTTGTCGCAATCTCGACGAACATATAAAGCGACCTGTTATATTATTACTCGTGAATCCGATGAGAATTCATTAAAATCTGAAAAGAAAATATAAGTGAATTTGAGACGACTTCCGCAGTGGTCAGTTGTTGATTACTGTTTCCTGTCGGAGAAACATTTTTTCGAAACAAATTGTCATCTCGCCCAAAGAGTAAAATTTATATGTTTGGAATCTAATTTTGTTCTCTTCGTTATTAATATTTCAACCAAAATTCTACTAACAACTAACACAAAGTAAATACTGGGTTTACCAGATTTACGAAACATTACAAATATTGCCAGTTGATAACAATTCTCCTGTTAATGTATACATAAATATTTTGAGATTTTTGATTAGTTTGTTTGCGTTCGAATTTTGATTCTAGGATTCTAGAGCAGTGAACCGAATTAACCAACACAAGGCATCCTGAAACTATGAAATAATAATTTATAGATTATCATTTGTAACATAAAAAAAATCGCAGTTATCATCATTGAAAACATTTAATCCATTCGAATTAAAGAGAAAGTAGAATCAATTTATTGAAACTATAATAAATTCCAAATTAATGACGTATGCGTATTGAAGATCAAACACGTAAAGTTATATAGTTAAAATTGAACTTTAAATTGAAAAAATGGTTATGTCAATAAATATAACTATTAATATAATTTATCTTAAAAAACACTAATTATAAGAAAGCTATTGAAATTGTGTTTGAAAATAAATAGCTTTTTTTTACTGGCACTCCCGTTTTTCTTTCAGTTCGTTACAAATGACGTTAACCCAAAAAGCTCTCTCGTTGCTCCAAACTATAACGATCGAGCGTTCTAGGCATAATGCGAATTATTATTATTTTAAATACAGAAAATCATTCGTTTTCAATAAACATCATTAATGGTATTAGCCTTGCAATATCCATATTTTTCTCGCTAAATCTCGAACTAATACTGTTGAATTGTTGCAATCGGTAACTATAATATGTACTTTGAGCACTGACTTCAATGACGCGGGCAATCAGAAATAGACAAATTAATAACCAATTTCTAAAGAAAACTTTTTAAATGATATCATCTCGGGATCAAGTGTCACGAGTTCATGACTACATAAACAACGCTACTGGCAAATAATTTAATTTACTGAGATAAATAATATTCACCAAATAATAAACAAATATAACTTCTCAGTCTATTTATTCATTGAGGCGTGAGTTATACAACATGAACTAGATCTGTAAGCATGACTCTTGCACCTTAAGCATAACTTATAAATATATCAACTATCGTCCGTGGATGGTAAGAATCAAAATAACATTGATTAGATTATTTTAATTCTTCATTGACCTAAATATATATTATTTTTCTAAACCTTTCTAACATGGGCAGATATGGCTCATTGGACGTAATCTGGGTAAGTAGGTAGCAATCACTCCGATAACGTTGTTAGCATTCATAAAACAAATAGCAACATATTCGGAGAGGGTGAAAAACTGGAACTATCGAGGGTAAACGATTTTTGACACATTTTTAAGGAAACCTAACGAGGAAACTTCCCTTCCTGCCTCTGTATCGCCCAATTTTTTTACTCTCTCAAATGATGAAAAATGAAGCCACAAAATAGCGAAGATATAAAATGGGAAACAAATATGGCTAACTCACAGGAGGTGAACTATGAAAGTTCTTATAATTTAGTGACGTGAAAGTCACGTAAATAGTAATGATTGGAATCAATCAACAATAGCACAGCGTACGGTAAGAATATCATTTTATTAAGAATTACGATATGAACATATTAATCTTTATTATAGCTTAAGTTTTTAAAACATGAGATATTTTTAATAACTTTAACTTTAATAATTTTATAACTACATTATTGGGCGGAATTATGAATAAGAGAAAAAAGAATAGTTTAAATGGTAAATTTGTTTGAATTTAATTTTGTAAAGGTGAAACTATATAGTATTTTATGAAGGCAATCATGATTCGTGACTTGGCGGATGGCTCTTAACAGACAGGCAGTATTATAGGCGTTGCCTATCGATATTTTGATAGGATAAACTTTTTCCAAAATGAAGTTCGAGAATGAAATTTAAATTTTTATGATTAATCGTCTGTAAAAACAAAGACACTTCGCTCTAATGACAAAAAGTGTGATGAGATCACAGACTTTTTAACATATAATATTATATTAGGTATGTCGCCAAGTAAGTATGTCCTGCGCCAGAACGAATTTGGTATGGGACTGCCTTTTGCGAAGGTCGAAGGATTCATTATCCCACCGATTAACGCTAAGAATACATAATATATTTTTATTTTAATTAAATAATGTTTGCGGTGTCAGTGTTTTTTTCAATATACCGTCCTTAATTTTACCGCAAAATCTATCAAAATAAATTCTTTACTTTACGTGATAAATATACTCAATTTTTGGAGTGGATACATTTAGATTATCGGGATTCACATGCATTCCAAATACATTCCATCTTATACAATATAATATATTTTTTAACTAGAGTAGACACTAGATATAAATATTGTAGTTTTTCTAGTATCACATCCTATTACACAGAACATTTATGTAACAGATAAAAAAGGATAACAAAATGCTTTAGTTCAAAACATCCTTGCCGTAGAACTAATTTAATGTTCCAGTGAGGTTAAAAACATACGAATGTGCAAGTATGGTTTTCTGAACACGCCTACCATTTTTTTTTAATTTATGTAGCTTATTGCAAAAATAAAAGCACTCCAGGGATTTTAGTCGGCGTAGAGCTTTTAAAAACCACAAAGTGTGGTTTAAGCTAAATGCGGTTCACTCGGAGGAAAACATTTAGAAATACCACGACCTGCAAATATAATTCAGTTAATGTGAACAGGTTTCAACCATACTTATGTTAACTTCGTACGTCTTACCATAGGCTGTACTATTTTGGCGAGAAATATCTTCAACCACGTATATAGAATATGTATTTTAAAATATACTAGATAGACCTTCATACAAGTAAGGATAATTCTTTATATAAAGACTAGCAACTGAACATATGAGGAGGGTGTTTCCAAAGTGAACTTATTTCACTATGTCAAAATTTAAAAGATAACATTTTGAACTGTATTTTTTGTTTAAAATAACCACATAACATATTTTTCAATGTTTATTTTTGCTGGCAATAATTTTGAAATTGATTTTTCCGCGGTTTTGCATGCTAAATGGTTGCTTTATACAAAAAAATCTTGTTCAAAATCTTCTCTTTTACATCTTGGCATAGTGGAAAAAGTTCACTTTGGAAATACCCCCTCGTATTATGTTCGAATTAATTTACCCCAAATCGAATTCCTGGAGTAACAAAATGCCTAAGTAATAGGATTAAAATCTATTTTATAATGGTAAAACAAAGTCACATACGTGTCTCAAATTTTAATTCAATTATGATTTCATAACGAAAAAATCAAAATCAAAGTGCGCGTACCTGGTAAATTAAATTGTAAAATATATGCTATTATCATATACGAGTATATACGCATATAATTTATTGATGACTTTTATAAATTATTCACTTTCTGACGTAATTTAGCTCACTCTTATTATGAATGTGAGATATTCTTCATATATAAATATTACATGACATTGTACTTCCGAGACGGTTTATTCTTATTCATTCATCGGCAGCTGTGTACCCGATATGGATACGACATCCCTATCATCATTAGATTTAACGGTATCCCTAAGGAGTCCTTTGTTCACTTCGTCTAATACCATAGCGATATATTTTTGAAAATTTAAATTTTCGTTAGACGTTCGACAAATAATACATTGATCATGAAAAGAGCAATTACACAAGGATATCGATATGTAAAATAGATCATAAAGTGATACGATACAGAATTTTGTGTTACGGTTAAAACGATCAAATAAATGATGAAATGTTTACACTAGATAAAATTAGCTATTTAGTGATATATTATACTTTAGCGCCCGAACCCTGCGTGTATCTTAAATACTATTTATTCACCAGATATTTGAGCAACCCGTTGGCATTTGGCGTTTGCTATAAAATGTTTTTGATATTAGAATGATAACATGCAAGTAGGGCAAAGTTATTCACGTCATGCACAAACATTTAGAAATATTGTCTACTAAATGTCAAAACTTTATCAAATATCTCTCCACGGACTTTTCGCCTATCACGTCGGTATATTTGCTCTGCCAGCACTGCGCAAGCGTAGTAATAAGTAATCTTCGTATGTATATTCATTGTTCACAGAAAATTTAGCGGTACAAAACAATTGATTCCAACATTTTATAAAAATAATGTATTCTATTTTTATCGATATTTACAACTTTTTTTGCCAAATCCGGTCTGAAAGAGGAGCATATTGATCTGCTGTGTGAATATATCCACCCCAGAAATGAATATATGGATTTTATAATGTAAAGCTTAGATTAGTCTCCCCCGTAGTGTAGTTCGTAGCATGCGCGCCTATCTGGGGAATGCGGGTTCGATTCTCCATCTGTCAGATTTAAAAAATCCGAAAATGCAAGACTGGATGGGTTGAGTAATTGTCTGAAAAACAATTCTTGTGAAAAATAATCTGTCAAGACGTCTTCTTTACATTGCGGAGATCCATATACTACTCTTTCGGAGTGAATATCTTCACACTGTGTAGATCCATATGCTCCATGTTGTGAGCGAACATGGTATAAAAAAAGATTTTTTTCTCAAGCATTGATTCTCAGCAAATTGTTCCACCCATACAGCGTCCTGTCTTGCATATTTGAATAAGTAAAAATCCACCAGCTGTGGGACTTGAACCCGCAGCTGCTGTTCCGAAGCGCGCACATTGACTTCTCAGCTAGATAACTAAATCTAATACGACTAACAACCAACAATCCAGCACTCATAAGAATATACTATATTGATTTTACGTCGTAACAATAAATTTACTTATCACTCAAACCTTTATAAATTAAATATTCCAAATTATTCTTGATTGTATGAATTTACTGTGTGAAACTTACCGTAAACTTAAAATGTAACCTTTAGTATTTTTAGGGGACGATTGTTTAGATTTTAGATTGTGAAAACAATGGCTAACGATTTACTTGAGATTTACGAGGACATCCATTAATAAATAGTCTTTCACCGGTTAATTACATATGTTTTCACAAAAACAAAAACTCATTGCCAGTAAATTGCGGTATATAAAATACCATACAAAGAAATATACGACGAAATATAAAAATGATTACGGTTCCCGTCCTAATTACAACTGCCATTAGTGCGATAAAGTAAGTCATTTTGGGGAAAGTTGTTTATCACTGATCCCGAATCTTGATATCACTCGAGACATTATGTTGACGACACGTAAGAGTTACGTTGATTATGAAGTAGGTAGATCCAATTGACACAACCTTTCATCAGTCACGCATCGTCTCACCGAACCCTAAGCGGCTTCAAAGACGAATTAATAATAATACGGTGGTTGGCGTATTCCACGAAATCAACCGATGTTTAAAATATACATACACTCAGATTGGATCGTTTAACAAAAACAAAACGATAGCGTGAAAAACAACTTCATACATACCACCTGACACCAAATTGAGTTATAACTCAGACAATTACCAATTTATATTATAAAAAGTATTCGCAATTGCCAAATTTATAATATGTTTAGGGAATCTTTGGAGAATAAACTTAATGATGATGTAATATACTCGTAATACCAAGAAAAAGTAAGTTGTGTGTAGTGGTATGATCTAAAAGAGGTGAAACGAGTATGTATTTGTTGAAATTGATTGTACAGGTATGGTATAGAAAAATCTCGTGAATATTAATAAGCAATAACATCAAAGTCTGCATCGATAACGGCAAACAAAGCGAATCAATTTTATTTATAAGTTTGCAACGTCCGGTTTGCGTAAACACGCACAGAATGCAAAAATAAAATCATTCGATGTGTTCAGGATTATTGTGCACAGACACCGCGCTTCATGCCGACAGCCGACAGCGTTTCGCCAATAAACGTTTCAGAACAGACATCCGCACCTTGTGACGATATTATTTATTACATATTGCATATCATGTCACACCCCAAGTCCTGATTCTTCGGCGAGCTACATTTGCTTGTGGAGAGCAACCATCTGATGAAGATATTAACTTTTTAGTTTTGAAAATATCTATAAAATTCTAATGGTGATACAATTTCACTCAAAAGTTAGTTACATTCAAGAGAATCAATCCGCTGTAAAAAGTTATATGATCCATCAAATTCGGTACCGCAGCAGACATACGCATATCGTAGAGCGGTGTTAAAATAACGACTTACACGTTGTATACTACGATAACAATAAGAGCTGACGCATATTTTAGCATTTGACGATAAGGAGCGGGACGATCAGTTTATGTTGAAATAAAATATCGCCTTTGAGAAACATTTTGCCACTATATATGTATTCACATAATATTATATATTTTTGGCATCTAAAAACATAGGTACATAGAAAATATAATACATCATTTTATAGAAAACTTTAGTTTATCTTGTAGATAGATGTGTTGAGTCAGATAAGTAAAATGGGCAAAAATTATATGACTTGATTAATGGGAGTCAATTTAGTAAAATATTTTCCATTTTCGCCAATAGGTTATCATCCAAGATAACAACAACCAACGTGCTATATTATAAATCGTGTCTAAATGGTTGGATTTTGGAGATTCATACGAATCAACGAATATTTTTGTGGCGCACAGCAGTGTCTAAACAGAACAGCTCAGCGTAGCAGACTTCATCCACATAGTTGGCCGATACATTTTGAAGAACTTGGCGAAATAACACGTACCGGCCTGTGCCAGGAATAATAACAAATCGAGCAGAACTGTATCGCAGAGAGGACGTTTCTTCCGACTCCGCTGACATGTGCGACGGGTCACCTGACAGATATCGTCGGTGCAGTTATCCCTTATTTGCTCTTTGTAGTACAATACATGTAAACATTGTCAGCATCGCGTCGCTTTTAATATAATAGTTTCAAAACAAAAATAGTGCCATAAAAATTATGATATATTAGAGTCTCTTAGTTCATTAGTTATTAATACTATCGATTAAAAGTTTTATTCTTTTTTGTGACCTTATGACTACTTTATTCTGCATGTGTTGGTTTCACCTCGTAGAATTCCGTGTCATGTGTCATTGATAAAACGTGGCTTTTATAACTTGGCCTGTTTATCTTATTTGAACCATTTCTCATCTTTTCCGACGGTATATTGTACGATGAGCTCTTCCAGGATTCAGGTAAACCTTCCTGAGATCATGCTAAAAGATGTAAAGTATAATACCGGTAAACTAAGAAGAGTGCCGTTTCGATAATTTCGCATTCGAAGAATAAAAAGTGTAATTAATCAATATTAATTACTAAACACATTAGAATTTGTATGTAGATCGCTATTTATGACAACCAGTCATATACTGTCAAAATTATCATTATAATTCAACTTCAGAGTCAAATATATAAAACCATTTAAGGTTAAGTAAGCATTTAATTTAATATATATTAGAACTAGCAATACGTAATAACAATGAAGGCTTGGATGGAATTAGAAAAAACACAACCGAGAGAGTTTTTACGTAAACATTATCAGCTGAAATCTCATTTGGGCAGTACAAATAAAAAAAAGTTCCACGCATAAACCTCTGTCCGATCTATCGCATAGGAAAGGCTTGCGGCTGAGGCTTTGTCGCGAAGGCATCACGTAGCGGGGTTGGACCGCGGCTGGTTTCATTCTCCTCGACGTGACTCGCCCTGCAATAAGAAACGTAATCGGCGCCTTCTTCGTTTCCTATCTTCTTTATATGAATTTAGTGGCGTGCTAATAATAGGAATTTGATATTACTTCTTCAAATTACAGTTAGACAAGATAATATAAGCTTATCGGTAAAAGTAATAAGTGATGAAATAAACAATGATCAAAGTTTTTTATTGGATTACTTTTTCGCCTAATTTCAAAGATTCGTTAGAACAACACTAACAACATTAATTACACGATAAATATATATTTATTCGCCATACACATCGGCAACATATAAACATAATTATAGCTCTTTTTTATTTGTTTGTCCTTATAATGTGCTGTTGTTTCGTATAAAGTTGTATAAAATTCAAATGATTTGACATTTTTTGTTTGTTCTGGCGCACATCTAGAAAAGTCATCAATATAAATTGTGCAATATGAATTATATGGTAGCTGTTTTGGAGTAAAATATGAGATTTGAACAAGTGCATAAATTCATCGAAAACGTGGTATAAAAACCCGTATATTGTACAATGTCACACGATTATTTAGATGCATTAGAAATGGGAGACTACATCAAGTTTCACGTTTGTTGTATTTTCTTATTCAACAAAATGTTTATAAAAGTTATATTGAAAATAATAGGTAATGTTGCAAAACATAATATAATATTACATTCTAAATATGTACAGAGCCAGGAAAGATTTTGTCCTCGAATAGAATCTCCCACTCGTTTACCTGGCAAATTGTAGAATGTTGATCACATCCTTCGAGTGTCCCCATATGTCGGTTGAAAGGGAAGAGTTTTTCAAGTCAGTTCGACCATTTTTCAGACTGATCGGCCATGGTGATTTAGAATGTACAAAGAATAGTTTTTTCTTTTTCTATTCTATGAACAGGGGTTAGCTAGTATCATGTTCATGGAAAGGTACTCTTAGGGTGCTTATGACAGTTTGAAGAGCGCATCGTGTTCGTTACGACACGGTATATACCCGCTTAAAGGGTGTGAAGCCGCCGCAGATAGTGGAGGGGAAAGTGAGTCTAATTAAAATAAACATGATACTAAGAAGTAAAGAGAGAATAACATGGATAACTTATCAACTAACTGTACAATCACAGCAGAAAAGGGTATATAATAATTAAAGATGACACAGATCAGCTGATATTATATCTACGGCAATGCTCTGCCTATCTCAGGCCGTTGTGGTCAGATATCGTAACAGTGTAACCGCAAAGTGAACAAACTAGAACCAACGACTACAACACCCGTCGTCCTACGTGGTTGGTTTAGTTCGAATTCACCCTAGACAACGAACGACACATTAAATCTGGCACAGGTTTCGATTAAAAATATATCATAGTAAGTCGAATTTGAGGTATATTCATTAATATTAGATTCTTTATTATATTCTAAATTATTTAAAACTGGTAAACTTCCATATGTGAGATCACTGTTAG
>JAGVSQ010006500.1:0-12756 GCA_022683975.1 Rhyacophila evoluta | reverse complement strand
AAAAAAAAAAAAAAATTATTTCCAAAGTGGAAAAAGCTCAATTCAAGAATTGTGAATCACGAGGAATCTATTGTTCATTTAATGTGTCATATAACTTGGAAAATTTTAGAAAATGGTTTGAAAAGTAGTGAAGGTCTAATTGATGATGCGTTTTAAAAACAGATGCATGAGCAAATCAACTAAAAATGGCGTAATATTTTGTGCTAAAAACAATTCAGGCTTAAGGGAACATGACCTTAATTCCGGATGTTTTTCAAACTTAATGAAATTAGTTAATGAGTTTGATACGAGTTTGAAGCAATTTCTAAATAACCTATTTAAGTCCTTATATCCAAAATTAGTGTATCAGTCTTTTAGCCTGCAAAGGAAGATACGCTATATATATATAAGATTAATGCTAGTTCCAATAAGGAGCGGTTGTGCCAGATCATAAGATTTCTCAAAGTTATTCGAGGAAATTTGTCCACAGAAGAGCGATTTATCGATTTTATTTCGTCAGATGAAAAATCTAGAGAAGGTCTTGCCAACGACAGACATACTTGACAAATTTGTAAAATATAGATTAAATTGTAAAAATATAAAATGACAGTGATACGACAATGCAGTCAAGATGGCTGGGATAAATAATGGTGTACAAACTCACATATTACGAAGACATAAGCTCTCCAAATTCCACGTGCCTTTCATTCTTTCAACTTGATAGGTGTCCATGCAGCCAGCAACAACGTAGCAATGATAACATTTTGGTATAGCCCAAATTAATTGAGAACTTTGTTAAAAGGATATAGTGGCACAAGGTGGTATTCCAAAGAAAAAGCTTTTTCTGCTTTGTATTCAGATATTGGTAGTTTTATTTATACTACATAGTAATTAACATCTGCACATGTTTTTTATGGCGATGGTGTAGCTTCTGCAAAATTGACTTTGCTTTCATTTGCATTTTGTCAGTATTCTAAAAAGAATTATTTAAGATCAAGTATCCCATTCCATTATTTTATACGTATGTACTTATAAAGTGCGCAATTTTGTTGACTGGCCATATTCCTTATAATTTCTAGTTACGCCTCTGTAACTGCCTACCTAATAATGAACCGAACTAAAATTTACCTGGTATTTTTGAATAAAAAAATTTAAATTCACACTCCCGATTTGAAAAAAAAGTGCCGCGGCATTGTTTATCATCAATTAAAAATTTCCACCTTTGTAAGCGTCCAATATAAATGTTTGTATCTGTATAGGTATAGGTGTTTCCCGTTATATAAAATAATATCCCCGATAACGTGTTATGACTAAATGTTTCGATTGTTTATAAAACAAAACATTTTTAATACATTGTATAATGTAGTATTAAAAAAATAGTAAATTTGATAAGCGTGCGCTTGTGAATTATTTGACATTGGGGTCCCAGATCTGCAAAAAAAACTTTTTTATGTTTAGTTACAAAGCATGGTTGCTAAGCACTTTGTAAATATACATATTCGTATTATAGAGGTTAATAAAACCATGTGATTTTTAGTAGTGGTAATAGAAGAAAAATAATTATGTTATCTTACTTCTTATTGTAATGTGGTTAATTAACGTCCATCGTGATTTACACGGCCACAACAGTCTAGTAAGCGGTTCAAAAAACTTTTTCCACAAGGACTCCTTTAGCCCACGGTGCGGCACTAGTGATTTGAATTGGGTATAACTCAAAAAAAAATATGTAAGTAAATGCCTTAATGAACTCAATTTAAGCGTAGTTGTTTATCACGTATAACTTAAATCCCCCAATGCACACATTTTGAAACTGTTATACGAGTCAGATTCTTTCAGAATTTCCTCCAGGATTTCCTCCAGAATTTCCTCCAGGATTCTTTGTCACCTGTCAGCCGTATTGCGTCCTTCCAGGTCATGCCAGCATCCTTTAGTTCCACTGAGTAAATCGTGTGGAGGGACAGTCTTCCCGAATGCAGGAGTCCAAAAACTGTGTTGAATTTAATTTAAGAATACTAATTCAAAAAACTTTCAATATTTGGATTAATTCTTGTGAGAGAATTAGAGTTCGTTGCTTTAAACTATGTGACGAGATATAGGCGATTATATTTATTCAGATTTAACTTCTCCGTTCAGCTGGACACATTGATTTTAAAGCTAATGAAATGTATTTGAAAATGATAACTTTTTAAGATTTTAAGAAGACAGGTTGCTTAAACATTATGACATCGGTGACTGAAAGGAAAGAATAATGATTGAAGAGTTCACAGCCGTGTTGTGCAGAGAAGCGGTCGTATTAGGCGGCACCATAAGGAGGCGGCATAAGCAGCGAAATCAAAACACAATTTGAACCATACAATAATTTAAAAAAATTACATAACACTTTTCTATATCGGTCTTTGTTATTCCGATATTGATGTATACAATGTATGCTATATTTATGATTATTTTAAAGAAAAAACATTTAAGCGGCGAAATTTTGAAGATTTTCATTATACTGAGAAAATCTACCGTACGGCCTGGAAGAGTTATTGACGTCAGTACAACAAATTGTTATGCGAAGAGATACAAAAGAGTTTAAAAGAAAGAAGGCTCATTTAAATTTTAAATTTTAAAAACAATTCAAATTAAACGCAAAGTATTAAAAATATATATACGAAAAACAAACATACGCTTTGACTGACATAAATATTTAAAACGTTTATCGCGAGTAGTCGAATATAATCGTTGATTATACTGGCATTGCTTTAGGTAAATTTGTTATACCTTTGGTATAATATTATATTACCAATAAAAGTATATTAATTTGATGTCCCATGTTATTATTTCTCATTTAGTAATCAATTTAGTCCAGAAAATATAGATTACCGTATTCCCATTGTGTAATTTCAACATATTAATTATTTATTTTTCACTTCCATGGCACTGAGAAATGATTTTTTGACATCGACTGCAAATAATTATTGAATCATAAACGAAAATATGCCTTTGTGATTTTTTCATGTGACTGTATTGTCAATAGTATTTTTGTTTGAAGTTTATTCAATCATTCGATCCCTTTGAAATTTCGCATTCACCATAGAAATGAAAATATTGCAGAAAAACTGCAAAAACAATTTGTTTCTGCTAATTGATTACAAACAAAAAAGCTTGGATAAGCAGTGGCGTTTCCGTCAGTGAACTCTTGAATATTCATAGAAATAATTAACTTTTCTTTTTTTAGTCGGTAGTTTTGAATTAAAACAAAAAGATTTGTGATTTTAGTGAGAGAGATAAAACAACCCTCTCACTTACCGGCAACTTTGATATTTTAGAATGTACGCGAACAATGTGTAATACATATTATTGAATAAAGTAATCATAAATAATAATATTTCGTCGTAATACTGGCAAAAGGCGATAAGTCGAAAAATGACGGTTTCGACTTAATAATGAATGCAGTTTTGGTAAATTTTTGTATGCTTTATCAACTAGTAAAACAAGCATAGCCATATGTACTTTTTCAGTAATATTAAGATGTCACTACGTATTAAGTCGATATTGAACAAATTAGTACTGGTAGAAAACGTTAACAAGACTTAACTTTTTTGTCAGTAAAGATCGACACAGTTTGTATTAACTGCGTCAGTTGTCATTACAGTGTGTAATACATATTATTGAATCAAGTAATCATAAATAATAGTATTTGTAAGCATATATTTTCAGCATCGTTCCTATAATTAAATTTAGTTTAGCAGAAGATTTCCAAGCCACACATTACAATATTTCATTTTATTGCATATAATACTCCGAAAACATCAATATGACAAAGACATCCAATTAAAACTATACAGCCAGAAGAAGTACTATCATCGCTTTTTTCAACCCGCATACTAACAATTTACAAAAAAAAATCTAAAAAACGCCCATGTAGTTCAAACGTTTCCGAATTTGAAGCTTAAATATAAAGTTACTTAATTCAAAATATTTTTTTAAATAATAATCATAATGCTACTTTCAAAGTTTTTACAATAAATTTCCGTATATATTTTTGTATTGTATTTTATCGATATATTGTTTTATTTGTAAAGAACAATACACTAAGTATAACCAATTTCAAGGTTATATGGGAAAATACTAAAATATATTAATAAAAACCCAAGCACAAAATGATTATAATTTTAATTAGCAGAAGACGTCCAACACACAAAACATTCAATGATTTTTAGAGTAGTAAGTTTTTTAATAATCTAGTAATCAGGAAAGATACATTATATGCCATGTAAGTGTTTAAATTTCATATTAGTCTTAATAATATAAAAGTCATACTAAATCTTACTTTGTTTCTGAAAATTTTCAATCGCGTTTTTTTCGGAATCGATAGGTTGTGGCTTGGACGTCTTCTCTTTAACTGCATTCAATTATGGGTGTGAAATTCTTAATACGTTTTGGTTTATCATAGATAGCGTTAGCACAAGTATAAATGATTCGCTTTATTTTTGCAAAATACTAGAAAAAAAAATGTTTTCGTTTTTTACACAACAATTATTTGCTTCCACAATTGATTAATTAATCGATGATAGTGAATTTTCATTCTTAATTTTTTTAAATTCCAGTACGTGAGTTATGACATGACGTTTATTATGTGTAGAAAATTGCTTACAAGCATGGTACTAGGGTTTAAATTTTTTTAACAATAACACCGTTTTTAATATATTTTATATTCGATCTGTTAAACTTTGTCTGTTATATCCAAACTCCAATATATCGAGGTTTTTTGTTTAATTAAAGTGATCTCAAATAATGTTTAAAATAATATTAAACAATAAATAAAATAACTTAGAAATTCAGAATATAATTGAGTTGACAATGTAAATAATAAAGTTTTTTAATAAAGTAACAAGAATGACAAGAGAAAAAAAGTCTTAAAAAATATAAATAAGTAAGTATATGTAACTTTAATGATTAAAATATTTTGTGTATTTGTTTTTTTTACACATAAGACGTGACCTTAAAATTTAAAAAACTGAGTTCTTTATGAGTAGGTTTATAATTTCATAACAAAAAAGCAAATTTTAAAATAAAGAAATACAATAAAACAACAATATGTTAATAATTTAATTTGAATGTTACAAAAATAAAATAAACTTAAATGGCTTACTCACCGTATGCAGATTCACTATACAGCCAAACACAACATAAATGGTTTGACGTTTGATTAGCGAGCTTTTAGGAACACTGCAGATGCAGCCCTTGGGACTTCAAAAATTTTAGTTGAAGTCGGGAATGGTCTACAACGGTGACGGCTAACTGTAGATAATTAATAATCATGTAAGTCTTCAAAATACATTTATTTTTATCGTAGTGAGATAATCATGCCCTGAGTATTATAATATTTTATTGAGAATTGGCAAAGAATCGGCGTAAAATGTTTTCAATATCCAGCGGTAACGTCAACCTATTAATAGCTCCCTTCCATCTAATCAAAGTAGGCAGTTAACGTGTAGGTGTATATCCAAATCGAATTTGTTTGCTAGTGGTGTTGTATAAGTTGACTATCTATTGTGTTATATTCTTTCAGGACAGAAAGAATATCTGAAGGCCTATTTGAAAACTAAATGCGTGGAGTCGAAGAAGTCAGCATCTCCTGAAAATGTGATTAAACCTAGATACTTTTAGATTGCAGGATTCGCTTAGCTTTCACAGCTTTATCAGAAATAATTATCTCCAAATCTTTTCTTTAAGAAGTTGTTTCAACATTATTTCACCGTATACCGCCATAATAATTTATGAATACATAATTTGCTACAGCTACCGATTTATTATTCAAGAGTATGAGCAAGCATAATTACATTTATTGAGCTACGGAATTCATGCCTAGAAAGAAGCTGAAATGTTCCACACTTTTGAATACAGATTTATCTCTTAACAATAATAACAACACTGAAGAAGTGATACAAAAAGCTGACAATGACAATTCTAAAATTGCCGCTCGAAAGAGATGGAAGATTCTGGCCAAAGCTCTCTTTAAAAATGGCCAAAATGAAGTAGCAGACGTTTCAGTCCGAAGATTTACATCGTTTCATATTCTGATACCAACATGTGTTTCAGCCAATTGGTTTGAATACTCCACTGTTGACGAAAAATTCTCCATCCAGATACGTCACTTACAAGGCACTTTCACAGCCAAAGATCTGATAGGTTTCAACAATACTGGAAACATTTGTATATGGCCTTCTGAAGAAACTCTTGCTATTTATATCATGGCAAATTTGTACCTATTTAGTGAGAAAACCGTTCTAGAATTAGGAGGAGGCATGTCATGCATGGCCGGACTTATGGTTGCAAAATATAGTCAGGCAGCTGATGTGCATGTCACCGACGGAAACTACAAATCAATTGAAAATGTCGAAGCCATCATAAAGCAGAACTCCCTCAGTGACAAAGTATCATGTTCCGTCTTACAGTGGGAAGCCGCCAAAGAAAACTATCTCAGACCAAATGAACGTAAACAATATGATATTATTTTGGTTGCAGATTGCTTGTTTTTTGATGAAGTAAGAGAAGATCTTATACAAACGATATTATGCAAGTTGTCCAATGATGGCATCGCATATATAATGGCCCCCCAGCGTGGCAACACTCTAGACCAATTCATAACGACATCACAAAATTTCGGATTCAAATGTGTCAAAGACGAAAAATACAATATTTCCATATGGGAAAGACATCTCGAATTGCTCAAAACAAATTTAAACTATGATCCGAGCCTGCATTATCCTATCCTATTAAAAATGACTAAAGTAATTTAAAGTTATTCACCTTTGATGCCTTTATTGTTAAAGTTATGATTTCATGTAACGAAATTTGAATTTGGAGTTTAGTATTTGATTGAAAATTCATAACAAGTTTTTTTGATTCACAGAATTGTAAAGTTTATTAATATAATTATGATACATCTCAATTTTAAAAGTAAATATTATTAAAAAATATTGGAATGGTTGTATAAATATTTTATGTCGTTAAACCATTAGTAATCTAACTGAGTAATTACACACATATACATAGGTATATTTATCCATAGTTTTGTAATTAATAAAGTCAGTATTATATGTATTATTGAATCAATTAGCTACTGGCTGTGAATTTATGAAACAAACCAAAGAAAGGGATATTATCATCAATTGGTAAACTGTTGAATAGTGTTATTAGTAAATATTTTGTCATATCATCCATGTCACTGACAACACCACTAAAATCTATTTATTTAGATTATATCGATTCTATGAATATTGTTCATAAAGATAAATATTATAAACTTATATAACATTTTGTATACAAGAGTGAATTACAATAATCATGTAATTTGGACCAGTTCTAGTATTAAACGCAAACATATTAACTATGATCCTAGATGACGAACGATCTCCTGTGTTATATAGTGCCATATAAAGACTGATGTAGGATAGACAATTCTACAATTGTTGTTATCAATCTAAGCTTATTGTTTTGAATAGTTACCATTATATCAAAATCTGTCTTAATTGTTCATATATTTTTAAGTCATAATAGTGCCAACTTTATTTCGATGCTTCAATTATAATATTATGAAAGTCTACCGTTAATAGTCTTAATGATAAATAAATAGATTCCATTATTTATGTAGATGTACATAAATATCGAGTTAGTATGACTTCAAATGTATCACATTCCTACCCACTAAGTATATTATTATTACTTACTAAAGGGATGCTATCTATGGGGGTGAAGTTATTATGGAATGTAATGCAGTAATCCCTCATTATTTCTTCTTTTTATTTTACCAGATCTGATTTCAAACAAATTCTGAATGTTAATAAATCATAATATAAAGTACCACCACTTATAATATGAATCATTTACCAATAAACTAATAAAAATCGAATCAATATCTGAAATACTTCTTCATTTTGCGTATTCGAACAAAACACGGGTAGTCATCGCACATGTATTTACAAGAAATATGATTGTATACCAAATTTATATTGCCATAGTTATGTTGCATTCAATAAACGAATCCATAATATTGTTTTGAACATTATGCTGTTTATTATCAGTTTTTAAAACCATAGCTGTGTATTTTTTACTTAATTATGAAGCCATATATATTTTTAATTTACTGTTATGTTATGCTAATTTATAATTAATTATCCATGACTTTCTATGAAAAGTAAAACATTTATATAAATTCTGAAATAGTGAATTCTTAAAAATACGTTCGCATTTAACGAGGGATTGCTGTATTACAATATAGTGAAATCATCTATTTACCAATAGTTTGCTCTGTATAATTTTTTATTGAGTTCCGCCCACACATATATTTATATTGAAAAAATATTTATATACCTATATTATTTGTTAAAAGGTATTCGAATTGTTATTGAAATTATATTATTACCAAGAGTTATAGTATGTTGACGTTGATATGTTATATCTTTATTTTAATGCGAGAATTGTGTCAAGATGTTATTGAATTAGACCAATTTTAACCCTATTATATTAGAATAGTTTTAATCAAATTTTTAACCTTAACTTCGTCCATTAGTGTTAAGAATTTGGAGTTTTATCATGGAATTTAACCATCATCCATCTGTTTACAGATTTGTATCTTCAAAATGTAAAATCATAAAGCCTATTAAATAACGGCTAGATATTATTTCAATTTTTATCATCACTCTGTGTGCCATATAGCTGTCAGTATTATGCCATTTAGGGCCCTTATATCAGAACTATTCACACTAAATTTTACTGTTTAATTTTAATTCATATTGCTCATTTCTTTTTATTTAGAAGCTGCATTTTATAAATGTGAATAATTAATTACATTTAGATATTGTTGTATTAGATTAATGTCTCCCCAAATGCTACCATATCTTAAAAATACATACATATATGCATACTATCTAGTTGCAAAATTACCAATTTTCAAATATAAAATTAATACAAACAAATAGGAACCTAGGAACAACAGTGTTTCATTCATAGTCTATTCACGAAATATAGATATACTTAAATGATATTAGTGAATAATAAAGTCTACTTTTTTCACATAAATTTTTTATTCATCAAAATACATTTTTTAGTATCGCATATTAATCAAAAATGACTTTAGTTGACACAAAGTCAACCAGACAGCTTTGGTTCCAATAAAATCTTTTAATGAATCGTTGTCGTTACATCAATTGATTTAATAAATACATGAAAATCTACGAGTGTGCTAAAGCAGTGTTCCTTATTTATTAACATTAATTTATTACTAATATTCATATTATTTTTGTATATTATTTAGATGTAGCATTATCATTTGAAATACTGTGCACTAATTCAATCATGGCATATGATATTTTTCAATTACCTCCTTTTAGCTGGCTGTTTGTGATAACATGATTTAATTAATTTGTTCCTCATTTTAAATTATAGCATGTATTCACAAAATCATAGAGGTATTGAAAAACTTTGCCTGTATTATTTCTATTGATATGTAAAAATAATACATGCTCCACAGTGCTATGAAATGAATTTTTTTAGTAAAGAAGTACCTTCTAAAACCAGTTAAATATATACCTACTCTATTTTAAATCTTTTAAAAACAAATCTTGTCATCAAATTTTACAGTAATAAATTTTGTCGATAGGGTGCTATTTGTTTTATTCAAATTCAAAATTTACATAAAATGCTTCTTTGAGAATAAAAAAATTCATGACATTAACTTGTTTAATATTACCGATAATAATACACAATTATCATAATATGTTGCTCACTGATCATTAAAAGTAACAGAGCACTGTGCTTGTCAATTAAATTATTGCATTGAAAAATTTCCATGAATATATATTTTTTGTAGTTATTCAATCAGTGGAAATTTTTGATATGGTTTGCAAAATTTCGAAATTTTATTAGCGGTGTGGACAAAGCTTTATATCTCAAAGAAAATGAGTATTATTTTGTTTAATTTTGCTTAAGTTTGTTTGGCTTATGTTTTAAATAACGATTAACCAACTTACTATTATTATAAGAAAATAAATGTTATTTTTGTTTTAATCTTTTTATAAAAGATGTTGAAAATGGATCATATTTATATTTTGTTATGAAATAACTGCAGATTGATGCTCAAGTATTATGTATGTAGATATTAATAATTTTGCCAATTCTCAATAATGTTATCTCAGCCATTTATCATGATTGATAGCTTCTCTGGCAACCTTCTCTAATAAATACTCCTTAGAATCTAAAATGTCTATCTATGCAAATGTATAATTGTGTATGTATTCATATACCTACCGATATGTCTAGTCAACAAATATAAATCAATTATTGGTGTGTTTTGAATAGTTAGATAGTTTTAAAATCTTTGAAATTTTGCTGTTTTATGTATTGTTAAAATTGAGTCAATTATAATGACTGTCAGAACTTTTCTTGTTCTATATTATAGAGTATATTTATCTTCACACTTATATTGCATTAACAATATAAGCTGTAACCATTGGGATTGTTTTTGAAATTTGAAATAAATGTGTAAGAAAATATGTAATGTTTTTTTTTTGTCTTAGATATATAAACAAAAACACTTAAACAACAACATTAATAATATTCAATAAAAAATAATGGATTATCAAACATGATAAATGTCAATTATTTGATATCAGGGCAATAATACTCAGTTCTGATTGAGAAGCAGTTCTAATTATGCAACAATAAAAAATACAAAATCACAAAGTATAGCGGAATAAAAGAGGATATGTAAAATTATAATTTACTGAATAATACAAATATGCATTCAAAAAGAATTGGTACTGAATACAGACAATAGAAGATTTTAAAACAGTAGCCGTCTCTTAGAATGAACAATAACTGCTGTTAATAGTTGAGTTTATATTTTGACAATCTTTGGTATCTTATACATATAAATATATATAGTTCAAAAATAGTAAATTGCCCCAAGTCTTTTAATCAAAAATGTACCCAATCCTTGAACCTAATAAGGCGGTGAGTTCTTCTGAATTATAAAAAGAAATTCAGGTAATATTCTCTATTTTCTTCTAGCCTTCAATATTGCACCCAAAAATTTCCCCTCTTGATTAACTGGATAACTCAAATAACTACAATCTACTGTATGTTTATTATTTTCATCAAAATTACACTAATTAGTAATTGAATTTAAGCCAATTACCATTGAGACTTAATGACAGCTTCAATAATAGTCGAGTTCTAAATGTAAATTTTGTTATTTACGTAACAGTTCTGTGAACACCAGGTTCTTAAGGTTAGTTAATGTATAAATGCATGTGGTTTGACTTTCACAAAAATTTCAGGGCATATATAAAATGAAACCTTTCATCTGAAATCAATATTTTACATGTGTATGATAGGTCTTGGCGATGATTCAACATAATTTTCTGATATTTTTTTCTAGGGCTGACTATTGGAAGTCAAATGAAAGAAAATACTGCGACTTTTGCAAATGCTGGATTGCTGACAATAAAATAGTAAGAAATACAATTGTATTTTTTGATATTACAGTTATTACATATTAATTTCTATAAAATTTCTCTGGAAGCTACTAAAAATCTGTTAACTTCAATTTACTTTGTGGCATCTCCAGGATGTATGCATGTAAATAATTTATTATGACATTTATAATTTCATGTTTGATGTACAATGACAGATTGACGTATGAGTAAACAAATATTGCACAATTTTAGTCAGTTTCTCTTCACGAAAATGGCAAACGTCACAAAGAATGTGTGGCAAAACGGATATCGGAAATCAATAAAAAGAGCACAAAAGATCATAAAGAAAAGATTAAAGTAGACGAAGAAATGAGTAAGATGGAAAAAAATGCTATGGCCGCATATTTAAAGGACATTGAAAGTAATGCAGATATAACATCACAGGTTCGTATTTTGATATTTTTATTTATAAAATAAGTGGACATTAACTGTGTGATAAATTATACAAAATGATAGCTGCTCTAGTTCTGAAGCCAAAAAAATATTTAAAAATAAAATGAAATGAACACACAACGCAGTGAGTGACTGTTTTAATTTTGAACAGTCTGCGACATGTTTACTGTTACGAACTAGTTTGATTACGATTCTGATAATTTTATATTTTTGTCATACTGCAATAAAATGGTTTAAATTTACTAGTAATTTTGTCCAGCAAAATGTAGAGAATATATGAGAAATTCATGAAAAACAAGATAATTATGCATATGTTTTATGATTAATTTGCAGAAAAATCATGATTTTCAGTGGTTTATTACATGAATAACATGTAATGCATTAATCAATAAAAAATTCTTACATCATATTTTTTGATTCTTTTGCAATCCTTCATCCAAAAAAAATGTCTAAAAACAATCTCTTGTCTTCTTTTTTAATGGTAGATTATCAATGAAAAATTATTGGAGGCTGATCGATTGAAAGCTGAACTCTCAACCAAAGCAAGCATCCCAGAAGCAAGTAGTAGCACATCAAAAACAACAACACAACAAAATAAAAAGAAATCAAAATGGCAGGAGGCGAAATCAGAAGATGGAAATATTTATTATTGGAATATTGAAACAAATGGTATGTCTAACGATAGAAAATTTTTATTTACTTAACGAAAGATAAGGTGATGATTGTGCTATGTTTATACGTATTCTGCAAATTTTACACTTTATATTCTGGACTATTCAAATCAAAGCACTATTTTTAAGTCATCTTTTACTTTTTGGGATATAATACAATATTTGAATTATTTTTTTTTTTTATTTTT
>JAGVSQ010006499.1:3389-16292 GCA_022683975.1 Rhyacophila evoluta | reverse complement strand
TGACTAGAAATTAAATACAATACGCGTTAATATAAAATTAACTGGAAATACTGAGATCGAAAATAAAAAAAAGATAAACTTCGTAGAAGGAGTTACACTGATCATATTCTAGATATTTATAAAACATTATCAATTCAAGTTAACTTACTCTCACTCAGATGGAGGAAATAATTACCAGCAATATACCGTATTCCGTTTAATGAATGCGTTATGTCACCACGATAACCAATTGATAAATATGCAGTAAAAATATGTACAGATGCGTACGAGTTTCAAAAACATTGAATGATTGGCTTACGAGTGATCACCGTGAAAATAATTATCCCTTATGAAGTCTTCACATTACGGAGATAACAAAATATCTAAGAGATGACGTATATAAAAAATAAATAAATTGACAATGATATTTGACTCATTACATTTATTTGGAATCGTATAAAATATCGACGACACTTCACTTTCAAGGTCATACAGAAATTAATGCCCTTTTTGAACATGCTCTATTTTGTATATTTTGGCAAAACTGTATAAAATGCGCAATTTTTCCACAATGAATTAGTTTAAGTGATTCAACTACGAATTAGTCTTGTGTGTATAAAGTATCGACGACACATTTTTCAAGGCCATACAGAAATGAAGGCTCTCTTCTGAATATGCTCAATGCCCTCTTTCGTATATTTTGGCAAAACTGTATGAACTGCGCAATTTGTCCACACTGAATTAGCTGAGATGATTTGACTGCACATAAAGAATTTACCATATGTACACCAATAAGCCAAATCAACACTAAATATTTAGATATTAATAATTGAAATTTATTCTTTTGCATCTTTGTTTAATGGCACGTAGTAAAAATTCTCCCCGGTTAGCGTAGTTGGCAGTGTGCGCGCCTAGTAATCCGGGGAGCCGCTTACTGTAATCACGGTGTGACATGTAACTTTTGATAACAATAACACGATGATTACATTACGCAGAAAATAAAAAAAATGTCTGCTGGACGGCCGTGTTGATAAACGCGGAAGCTTATGAATCTGACAAGCAACCAATCCTGAAAAACAATTTATTGAAATGATCCCCGGTGGTAGCGTTCGCGCTTAACAATCCGAAGAATTTGCGTTCGATTCCCCATCTGTCATATTTTAAAAATCTACAAATGCAGGACAGGATATTCATTGAGTTGAGTAATTGTCTGACAAACGATTCTCGTAAAAAATAATCTGTCAAGACGTCTTCACGTTGCAGAAATCTATATAATCCACTTTCAGAGTTTATGTCTTCACACTGTGTAGATCCATATGGACGATTTTGGGAGCGAGCATGGTATAAAAAAGTAGATGCTTGAATAATATACGAATACTCAATACACGAAAATCGTAAAGTCAACTCTTGAATTATGTGAAAAGTATATTAACACTCTTAAAGTAATTTTAAAAAATACACCGACACTCTTGAATTAATGTAAAATAAATATTAATCAACGATACAAGCTTCTCGGTCCGTCCGGTCGGGCAGGTTTTCTTGAAAGGTGGCGCTTGCTCTCATCATCTTGTTGACAGGCTAATAGGACCCGAGAGCGCTCACCTCTGAGATATCGCCCCGAAAATTGAATATTATGCAGCCATCATTATTAATACTTTGAGCTGATGTTTTATGCTTTAACATGGCCGAAGATCCATTCACCTCTTATGCTAGCCGGCTACCGCGTAACGCATTTCGTATGCATAGAAAATGAACAATATTTAAATTCAACACAAAATCCAAGAATAAACAACAAGAAAAATAAATGTTGTAACTCACTTCGAAATTGGTTCGATATTTAAATTATATTTTTTAATTGTCATATTTGAGCTTTTGAATATCGATTGTGGAAAGAAAAATTGACATAATCCACACAGAACAAATTTTACAGGAGCACAAAAATGTGTTAGTCAATAATTTCGACCATAGCCAAAATATTAAATAGACACCTTTTAACACCTTTAAAGCATGCGAAGATTAAAAGTGGTGTTTTATTTTCACAATCTGGCATTAATGTAATAAATTATTTTAAAAAACCAAATAATTGATGCTAGAAAATTTACATTAGGCAAATTTTGGGTTGTATATAACGATACCAACTACGGAAAGGGAAAAGGGCGTAACCCACACAGAAAAAAAATTGCAAGATGGACGGTAAATATGTTTTTAATGATTTGAAGCCCAAGTCAAAATATTACATAGATACAACTTCAAAATGCATGACAACTAAAACTGTTGTTTTATTTAAACAATCTGATGTTATTTAAGAAAAACCAATAAAATTGATGTGGTAGAACTCCTTTTTTTGATCTCAAATTTCACAGAACCTCCTTTTTCAAACTTAAAAGCTATATTTAGATACCAATTCGTCATTTTCATCTTACATTCTTTTGATATAATGTGCATTAAATTGTGTATATTGTGATTATCGAATGGAGCTATTTTCAATTATTTTTCACAAGAATCGTTTGTTAGACAATTGCTCAACTTAACAGGCATCCAGTCCTGCATTTTTAGATTTTTTTAATCTGCCAGATGAGGAATCGAACGCGCATTCCCCGGATTGCTAGATGCGCACGCTACCAACTACGCTAACCGGGGATTATTTCAATAAATTGTTTTTCAAAATTGGTTGGTTGTCAGATTTATCATCTCGTGCGTTTTTCAACCAGGACATCCGGCGGACATTTTTTATCTTCCAGATATTGTTAACAAAAATTACACGCCAGTCTGTGATCACAATAAGCAGCTCACATTGGATATAGTGATAAAAATTGTAGTGTATTTTCATTATTTTAAGTCGAAGCAGTATAATTATGAAATACCAGGGGCGCAGACGTTATTATAGATAACCTACATCTTTACGCCGCGTTTTATTTATTCAGTTCGGAATGTAGGACGTATTTAACCTCATTCTCTCGTTATGACTATGATAAATTTAGGCTCATGCTTCCCTGCTACCTCAGAACGCGTTTACTATTCAATTATTATTTTTTAAACACCAAATTACACCCGAAAAATAAACAGAGTGTTAAAACATCGTTTGTAATTTTCTATGGGCAGTGTGCGTTGAATATAAATGAGCCGAACGAACCTATCGCCGAACGTATAGTAAATTACAAAATGTATCAGATACATTGAGTGCATATCTGATTTCTTAGACGATATGCTGTCCACATCTCAACCTGATGCATTTGATTAATACCGTATTAATTTGAATAACTTACGTCTTGTAAAATAAACGATTTTTCCAGAATATAAACTATGCTTTTTATTTACAAGTAAATTTGTGCTTCTGTATATTTAAATGTTTATCTACTGAATTTTTTAAACTGTAATATTAGACATATGTTCGATGTTCAAGAGGCAAGCGCGACGCTTTGGTATTGGAAGTTTTCGGCTTAAAGCACACAATTGATGAGGGGTTTTTTTTAATTGTCTAATTGAAACGTGATGCTCAATGGGATGAATAATTGGTTGACAACCAAAGCTCATGAAATAAACTTGTCAAGCTTTCATATTGCGAGTATTCATGTAATATAATACATTTTCGAGGCGTATTTTTTAACATTTTGGGGATAGCTACGAGTATGCTCCACGTCTAAAAGAACATAGTACAAAATAGCAAAGCTTTTAAAAATGATCAGTTTTACAAATCTAGTCTCTTTGGCAGCTTTGAAGTTGATTGTGAGTTTGCATCACACAGCTGTAAGATTTTAAAAAATTCAAATATGCGAGATTAGGTTGAGCAATTGGCTGACAAATTGTCATTAAAACACTTTCTCCAAATAAGTCTCCACGATGCGGAGATCCATATGTTACATTTATGAACCTGATATCTTTCATTCAAATTTTCCATTTTAAAGCATATATGATGAATGTATATAAACATTCAGTTATATATACAAATATTTTTATTTTTTTTATAAATATTAGAAGTAAAATGAATGGTTGGTTTGGATAATGATATCATTTTTAAACTCTCTCCCGGCGTGTAATTGTCGATCGACTAACGATTTTAATATACTGCCCCCATAAGAAAAAAACGCTGCTTATGGCTAATGATTAAATAAGTATAGATGAAAATTTGAATATAATTTCATAAAAAAAAATTTAATTCAGTACCCAAACCAACATGGTATGTTATTTACTTTTCCTAATATGGTTTTCCCAACAAAAAAACAAAAAACAGTATTTGCTGTATTTTTGCTTAAACACGTTGGTTTACTGTTTTTTTGCTGTCTATGAATTAGAATGTATCATGCAGTGTTAAAAAATATGATGATATCACTTTTCTCAAAATTGTACTTTTATCATTGACTGCGTTTTTGCTTATGAAGGCAATATACCTCTCTTTGGAACCTGGTAAAGAAATAAATGCTCTGCGTTTATGTAAGGAATTTTATATTAGTTAATTTGCAATAACCGTTGTATATAATATTGTATTTACACACCCCATCGTGCAGTGATTTACCGCGAAGCCTTCGAATAGGCGGGCACAGCACATTGATCGCAACGAAGGATAAAGCGTGTATGTTTTACGAGTATCCGCCGTTTAACGCGGCGTTATAACGCCAGTTACCCGTCGAGGTTTATTGAATAACCCGGCTACGCCCCCTGTTTGTTAAGTTGAAAGTTATAATACGAGTAAGAGTTATTCCATCGCACCAGTGGTGTAGCCACTTTCAATACTTTTATGTTGCTCATGCTTTTGTACAGCTTAAAACTAAGGAGGATTGTATTTAGTGGTGAAATTTTTCTACTTTCGCGTGGTCTTATCGAACTCTTGGTAATATTGGTATGTCTCTGATAATTAATCAACAAAACGATCGTGATTATATTAAACAAAACTGTATCAGTTATTGATATATTTTATATCTGAGTGAGAGTTAGTTTAGATTAATGCCCTTTTTCATATTTTTTGCTTTTCTGTATCGTCAAATTCTGTTTTATTTACTGTTACTTTAACAATATTAACTTTTATTTTCTTTATCACTTTAAATAGATAATTTTTAATATAATATGTAGAACAAAAAATTGAATCAAAATAAATTATTACCCCATACAAAAGTATCAAAATTTATAGTTTGCTTTGCCTTAAATAACTTCGTCTCAATATTCTTCGGGCTATAAATTAGTTTTACCCTATTTTTTTTTCACGATGTCCTTCCTAAAATGTACGTATTTTATTTCGCGTTATTCAAATGCATGTTGATATACATCAGGCATCTAATCCAGCTTCTTTGGATTACTAAAAATCTTGAAACTATGGGGCTCAAACCTGTGACTCTGACTCGAAAGCGCCCACATTGAACTTTGCCCCACCTCGCTTAAGCGATGACCACAGTGAATAGCTACTTTTCTCCATCTAGTCCTGCATCTTTGGATTACTAGAAATCTTGAAGCTGTGGTACTCAAACCTGTGACATCGACTCGAAAGCTCACACACTGAACTTTTTCCCACCTCGCTTAAGCGATGGCCATAGTGAATAGGTACTTTTCTCTTAAATACTCCATTAGTGAAACAAATGCTCTTAAAGCCTTATATTAATTACTATGGAATACAGATCTATAAGAAAAATATTATGACAAAATGTTCTAAGCAAGAAAATTCATTATATAATACTTGAATATTGTATTTTAAGAGGCCAATTATAATTTTGTTTACAAATGCATTTATGATGCAGATGCTTGCGCATAATTAACGAGGCATATAATAATTAGCTTTGCAAAATCTTTCCCATGCATGAAACACATCAAAATCTGCTCGGCAAATTGAATGTTGAAAAACAAACCAAAAGAGACATCGACGCGCGGTCAAGTCATGAACGAAATCCGCAAAGCTCTGCAAAGGGCTAACTAACAGTCGCAGAATTAACATGCGCAAGAAAAAAGCTCAGTTTATTTACATATTTATTAGTTGTTCGCAAAAAAGTTGATTATAAAAATGAAAACAAAAGATCTTCACGCTGTCAACATACATATGCTGTATTTCGGAGCGGATATGGTAAAAAAAATTGAACACAATTTTTATAGCACTGTGTGGAGCATACGGACAACACATGCTGCTTTCAAAAATATCCGTCGCTCGCCTGTATTCTTGCGTCTTTTCAGGTCATATTCCGAGACTTCGCCGAATACATTCTATTGATAATATTTAGTGGACTTCCGGGACACTAAAAACCGGTCGACTTGAAGAATAAGCAGTTAAGACTGAATTGAGGCATCCGCAATATGTGGTCGAGTCAGGCCCAGATCAGTTTTTAGTGGCTGTATGGTCAATTCTCTTATTTCCTCATTACGAACAAAATCATACCAACGTATCTCGATAATCTGCCGCAGGCATCTGTTTCAAAGCTTAGTATACCATATTTTCCAACCGTAGAAAAGCACTAATAGCGTACATGCATTGAACAGATGTCCGTGACGACTGCTCTGTGACTGTTTTTCAATAATACAGCCCAGCTGAAGCCGCAAACGGAGGACACTTTCCGTCCACGTGGCAGTCCCCGTTATCCTTGTTGATATTACATTTACATAATACATACGTATGTATACTTAAAGCCAAGTTATTTAAGCAATTGACGGGACCAGGTACAAAATCACAACTATAAATTGTATCGGGAAATTTTAATATTCTCGATGTTAGTGCAATTTGTATTTATTTAAAAATGATATTCTGTTAAACAGCTTTTGGAGATATCTGTAGTACAGACTTGACTTCTATTTCGAGTAGTCGCACAACGTTTCGTATATAAAAGTAGTGTTAGTCGGTTGGATAAGCTACATCTAACAGTAAAAGATACTCAATCTCTCAAAATACTAATTTTTCATAAAACTAGAAAGATAACCAGAAGATCAAAACTCAAAAGTTTGGACTCTGTGAGAATGCAGACATCTTCGAATACATGGGATCTTAGAGAAATTATTGCAATTATTCAGGAGTAAATGTTTTTACCAGTGCTATGGCTTGCAAATCGTAGTTAGAAATTATTTTCTTGTTATTGTAATACACCTGCATTAACTTGTATTAGAATACGTGTAAATTCGTCACTTTTTTCAGATATGGCAAGGGAACGTATGTTTACTTTGGTAGATTTCATCGATGTAAACAAAATCAGTGTTGATATCGTGATATAGTATGAATGATATATTGACCCCGACAGTGGTCGACAATATTTGCATTTTACCACAAATAAATCTAATTCGAGATTTTTAGCTATACATATTTAATTTATTATTTTACATCCGTTATGTAAATATAAACATCACTGACATCTATCATAGTTACAACAAGCAAGCAAACTTGTGAATACTCAACACTATCTGAAAAAAATATCCTATTATATGGATCATTATTCACAGCTGATAACTCGTACTTTGGTGTCTTCGTACATATTTATAGGAACGATGTGTTGGTATTAAAACATTGACGAAATTTCAATAATTTAACGAATATTCATTGAAAAATCATGCAGTCATTGACACATGCTGACAGACCATTGAGTGAGTGTGCATTAAATAATAACTATTGATAATTTACAATTATAAATGTTGATAGTGTCACCACGGTAGCGTTGAAGTCGATTCCCACATCTGTTGCATTTTTAGCAATCCAAAAATTCAGGGCTGGATGCCCATTGTCTTAAGCAATTGTCGGGCAAAAAATGTTCGTGAAAATAAACTATCAAGACAAGTCTTCACATTATGGAGATCATTATATTTAACTTTCGCAGTAGATATCTTCACACTGTGTAGATCTTTATGCTCTACTTTTGGAGTGAATACGGTTATTGAATTGATTCTATTGAAATAATTTTTAAAAGTGTACGAAAATGTAATGAACGGTCTTAAAAGAGTACAATAAAATGAAAAATCTTATGTGATCCCGGAAATTAAAGTTACTTATTAATCAATTGATATTTTTGACTGATGTTGCTTGGTGGAAATTAATTTTAAATTCGAAATTATTTAAAACTGGTAAACTTCCATATGTGAGATCACTGTTAGCGACCCGGGTTTCGCCTTCCGGCATCTTCAGGCTACATTATATGTACACAATGTGTATGTAAATATGTGCAGCTTATAAATATTTTTGATATGAAGATTTTTAAGAGTATTTATTTTCAGTCTATTGCTCAATTCAATATATATATATCCATGCGCTTCATCAAATTATACTTTAACTTTTTAGGGGAATTAATCACTCGACCTCCAACGCTTAGCTATTCATGAGCACACGTGCACACGTGTTCGTCAAGAGTCAATGTAATATATTTAATTTTAGTTTAAAATTGTTCCTAATATTAGGAAAGAAACAATGGCTTTATTATAATATAGAATGTGGATGGACAAAACACATTTGGTAGATGACCACTGCGAGGCAGGTGGTGGTCTGATCGCAGACGAGCAGACCACCGGGCCGCGGCGGCGTTAATTGCTGTGATTACCGACTGGGCGGGGCCGCAACCGGCTCGCGGGCCCATGCCTGTGATTGATCACCTCTGGCCTCGGGCCCCGGAGATGTACCGGTGCCGATTTCAAGTGCTCTTGTGTGCCATATAAGTGGTACCCAAATAAAAAAAATACGCGCGTTCGCATGAATGAATGACGAACTAAGTTCTTTATCTGCCAACTTGCATAAATCTTTTTTTATTTATTTATGAAAATGATTTGATTTATTGAAGTTGATGATATACCTCAGTTTTATTTACGAGTGAACATTTATTATTTATTGCATTAAAATAGACAAAACATACATCGAACAAATATAACACGTGATTTTACTATAATAAATAACAAAAAAATAAGTACACCATAACTCTATTGAAATCGTTGTTTTATTTATAATAGTAGACACGTTCATTAAACATTATAAAAATGTGATAGCAGTGTGAAAATATACGAATTCATACATTCGCAGTTTTCCTCTGCTCCCTCTCATTGGCTACATACTGTTAATATAATAACGATGTATACTGTGGATGTATGTAACGTGAACCGTACTTTATCTTACCAGAAATATCCCAAAAATATTTTCCCAATACCTTGGCCGATGTACATCAGTCTACTTGTACTATAAAAAGAACTCGAATCCAATTTTCTTTATGAAGTTAAACTATCTCTTATATAAACAAAGTGTGACAGACTTTCCAGCTGTTTTTCAAATGACTTATTGAAAAAATCTGGATAATTTGATAACTATACTATGTTAATTAGAGATCTTTGAAGATTAATAGTTATTTTAAAGTTGCAGCAGACTTTTGATCAGCTCCAAAATGCAGGATCAAATTTACAAGAGGTTGGCTGATGACCAATTTTTGTAAAAAAATAATCTTCCGGGATAAAGTCTTCACATTATGGAGATTCAAATACTATATTTCTAGAGTAGAATATTATTCATCTGTGAATATCCATATGCTCCACTTTCGGAACACGCTGGTAGAAAAAACATATTATTACCAAAAGTAATAATTTCTTCAAAATGAAATTTTCCAGCGGAAATTTTGATATATCGTCCCCAATATTGCAAGAACACGTAACACGATTTTCGGATTTAAGTCACTATGTAAAGTAAAGTTTTATACCTGACGTTTTTTCGTATCATTATCACATTTTTGTATCAACATATAATACATATTAATAAAAGGTGTAAAAATTATGTGTTAGTGCCAAAATGAAACTATACTTTACAAACTGAGTTAAAACCAAAAATCGAGTTACGTATTCCTGCAATATTGACAAAAATGTGAGATTGTTTAATATATAGAATATATAGATTTTTAATACATAAAATAATAAATAAAATAAAAATAAAAAAGAGTCGTTTTAACTTATTTTTACGAGTGAGTGAGTTCAACAGATTCCATTCCTCCTTCTAAGCTCATTCGCACTCATTTGGAAAATATCGATACCCGAGTAAATTTTATTTTATTTTATTTGCCTGTTGCACTACTATCATTGTTATCAGTACATTTCTTTAAGGACATGACTACGTTCTCACTGTATATCTAATTCAGTAGTATGATATTTTTCAAATGGTTCACCTGCTTAGAAATGAGTATTTTATCATTTAAATGCATGGTAGATCTTTAATTTGAAACAATGTTACATTGTCCGATAAAATTAAACTCTATAGTAATTGGCTGTATTTATAATAACACATTACGTCAACTCATGTGGAACATCTCAATTTTATGGATTATCAGTTTACGACCATAAAACGAGCTTCTCATTAAAAATGGTGAAAAGCTCTACAAATTTTAATTGAATAAAACATCACGAAATGGCAACAATGTATGTCATTCTTCGAGGAAGAGTCATCACAAGTGATAATTTATCATTTATTAGCTGTATACATTTAATTCTTTATATCTCTCCTTTCGACTCAATGTTATTTTTATATTCTTGTTAATAATTAATTGATTTTACTATAACAAAATATGTGTTGACACTGGTTGGCTGCAATCCAACCAACGTTTGAAACACTTTAGAGACCTGTATAGTAAATGTATTTCTTACTCATCGCTTTTCCTGTGTATTGTATTGCGTTTTTGACTGTATTATCTAATTAAAAATATGGGAAAAAAGCTATCAACAAAACTAATTAAATCAAATAACTGTGATTTATTATATTGCAAAATCTGATGTATAATATATGCGTATAGTAATTGGCAGTTTTTTTTACAAAAATTTAGGAGCTCTCTCATACTTTTTAACTTCATATTTGATATATGTTAAAAAAACTGAACATTACAAACATTAATATTACGATCAACTCTGCATTTCCAACTTTTATTTTAAATAAGCAAGTCTTAAAATTTATTCTTTGAAGCAGGCTTTAAAATTGCTTTTAAATTAAGCTCTAAAATTTCTATTTTGAATGGAGCTTTTAATTTCTTTTTTTAAGTTAACATTAAAGTAGCTTTTTTACGTAAATTTTAAAACGTTCTCTGTAAAATGTAAGAGTAAAGACACGCCAATAACTTTTTAAGATTTCATTTTCTTTATATAGCCATTTTTATTGATACATAACTTACTTATCAAGCACATTGAACAAATGTTTTATCGGTAAGTGTTAATTAATTAACATATTTATATACATATTAATTTTATAAACATTTTTATTTAATCGTTCGAATTGCTAACGTTAAGCAATATTTTCTGTTACATTATTCAAGTACAACAAAAAAGGAAAAGTTAATTTTAAATATCCCCATAGTACTTTGTTATTTAGGACTAAATCCCAATAGATTACATTTTTACAACTGTAACTCATGACTCAGTTGAAAAACAACTTTATTCAATATCTCATTTTACATTTACATACATATTTCTTGTACGTGACTATATTCCACACTCTAAAATAAGTATAAAGTGTGCATAGTCACTCAACATATAGAATAGTAAAATATTCTTTCATTTTTTCTTCACCAAATCCGTTCCAAAAACGGAACATATTGATATGAACGTTGTAAATATGACTGATCTTGAAATGAAATATTCAGAATATATAGAAAATTCAGATTATAAGAACTAACTTTGACATATCTTTTTACCATAATTGGTAATCAATTAATTGTTTAACGTATTGTGTACCTATAATAGTTTTGTATTTTAAAAAATAATCGTGAATTTACGGGCTTAGACAATCAACCGTTGTGGTCGCATACTAATTGACTATAGACAATTTCCCGATATTCACTGTGTACCAAGTATTTATCGCCCGTATTTATTCTACCTCTTCGACTGGTTGTTATCCTGGCGTATCTGTAAAATAAATACTGTTCCGAGGCATGTAATAACCATCATAACACGTCGTACTTTTCCATTCGTGATGTGTGTTGCCAGCATTAACTATACCTCTTCCCTCTTCGATAATAATATTTTCCACAAAGCCTCGAGTACCGGTTTTATATTATATTGTGATCGATGACTCTCGCAGCCCTGGGAGCTTTTTATTCAAGCTTTTAATATTACTTGAAAAGCTTCTTATTGTATTAATAATAATTGAATTAGGTATTTTATTATGTTTACTGAAATATGTTTTCATTACAGTAAATAACGTGGTCATTATTAATAATTTTGAGACTGACAAAGCTATATATACAATTTAAAAATGATGAGAATGTCATTAAAATCTAATTTTCTTCAGTTATAAAAATGTAAATATAAACGTTATCGTATTAAATATAATTGGTTGATCGAAATTTATTCAAATGAATTACTACGTGTGTGCTGTTTCTTTTGTAGTCGATGTTCACCTGCGCAAACTTCGTTCACAAAGGTTGCGAGTTTGAATCCCATGGCTGCTTAGGATTTATTAAAATTAAAAAGTAAGTGCCCAATAGATTGAGTGATTGATTGGCATCTTATTTTTTTGAAAAAGTATTGTTTTAAAAATAAAAGAAAACTCAGCGATTTTCCACATATTTGACTATTAAAAGGAAAAAGATACGAAATATCATTATATTTTATTGCAATACTCTTTTTACATTATATTTGCTCCAAATGTGGATCATATAAATCTCCATATTTAAAAGCTTAATATTTGCTGAGAAAACACCAGCATCTAATATTACTTAAGAAGCATAAAATGTTAACAGAATGTTCCTAAAAGTAACATTGTTAATTGATTAAGCTTGATTCTAGAAAGGCTGTCTGTATTCAATGGATTAACCCATACTGCTGGTGATGATGTTGTTATTATGAATTATACATTGTAGTATCAATCATTATTTTGTAAGTGGCTTAGTTATTTACCTCCGTGTATTAAAGCACTTCAACAAAATCACGCAAAATAAATATTTGCTGTAGACACTGTGAGAAACGATAATTATTTTTGAAACGCGATTTAAAAGTGATTTTCTTCTTCATATTCTTACT
>JAGVSQ010006498.1:0-16295 GCA_022683975.1 Rhyacophila evoluta | reverse complement strand
TATTCGGCGGAGTTACGGGATGCAGGTATGACCTGGGAGGACACAAGAATACTGGTGGGCGACAGGGATTCTTGGAGGCGGCACTTGGTGTCCATATGCTTCACTTATGTAGCGAACATGCGAGAAAAAGAAGAAGAATACTATTATATCAACATATAAAACTAAAGATGGAATCATTCGATAGTATTGTTTTTTCAATATACATAATATTTTTGACAGTATTTTTTACGAACAATATATTTATATGTTTTGCTCGATTTCTTCAGATTGGTTTGTAACGCAATAGCTTCGAGATTGGTGTATAGAGTTTTTAATGAAAATTTTGAGTCATTAAAAGTTTTAAATGAAAAATCAATCATTAAGGCAGACAATAAACGGCGTTGGACTTATTAACCTCGGATATTCACAAGCCGAAATGTAACAACTGTACGGTTATGGAGTTGTAATGCAGAAAATAACATGATAAACGAAAAGTGATAAATATTTTTAGTGGAGTCGCTTATAAAGATTTGATAACAGCTAACCACCAGTGACATACATGTCAGTCATGTTTTGAAAATGATTGAGAGAAAATATTTGTAAAAAAATAACATTAATTTGAATTGTTTGATTGATATTCAGTGCAATGCCAAAATGAAGTGTAGATTAGTGACATATAGTACGATAGTTTAATTGGTGTTACTTTTAATCGAAATTTCAATATTTGCAAGGAGGGCTATACATTAGATTCTTTCAATGTACACGTTTGTCTATAATATGCTCTCATTTTAAGAAGAAACGATGAACCAACTTGAATATTTTTGCCAAAATTTATATTGTAATAGGATACAGGACGATTTGTCATTCATCCTCGAAGTCTTGAAGCATGATCTAATGAAAAGCTCTATTTAGTACTGCGGCGTAATTGCAAGTGGAAAAAATAGAAGCGAAACCTCACAAAAGACGATTGATTAAATTGCACTGCAGTTGAGTGGATATAGATAGATACACCGTCTTATGTCAGGACATTGCACCGAGTCGGACAATAGGATGCTTTATTGGCCTTCTTGTCTGGTGCACGCTTAAACGTACTGACGAGCACACTTACTAACACCAATGCTTGATACGTAAAATAAATTACGCCAACATTAATAAAGCTTTGAACGCCCCCATCTCGAGTGACATGACAGATTATAATATTGCCATGCGGCATGTAGTGAAAGACTCTCTGGCGTCGTGCGTATTATTAGGAAAACTTAAGTCGTTAACGCTTGGAATCTAACGTAAAAAACTACGTGCATACGGATTAGAACCATATGACATTTTCTGTTAAGTGCAACGTATTTCCAGACGTTTTTGACATGGGTATTATGGCTTTCATTTGATAATGACTTGAGTTGTAAATAAACGCGTAATTATATATATATATTGAATACTTATACCTTTCCAGTTTTATAATTTTTATCTGTCATAATCAATAAATAGCAGATAAGCTGATTTTTTTTCTTTTATTCTTCGGACCATACAACGTATTATCAATTGGATTATAGTCGAGGTTTTATTGAGGCTATTACTATTTTCACAAATGGTTAAATCCAAAATGCTACTCTAAAAAAATGTGTTAAATATTACATTACAGAGAAAAATACACGATAAAAGATTTATCAGAAAGCCTGTTCTAACTATCACTACATATTATACATTATATTAGACGTAACAGTGTATTGGAATCCGATGCATATAATATTTTTGTGGCGAATAGTGACATCAAATTAAAGAAGTAAATAGTATTAATTTAGAAAAATTGCAACAAAAAAACATATATAATATACAGACATAGAAAGTTATCGAAATGTGTTTTTGCACTACGAGTGAGGAATTATCTTTAGCTACCCATCGTTTCTCTCCCTGCCTAAAACACTCACTTTTGGGACTGCTATACGGTGTATTGTGTGATGATAGCCGTGACGATGGAGACACCTACTTCAGAAACCAAACTTCATTTGTATGCATCGCGTATCCTGGGACGGACGGGGCCGGGTTTCCGGGACACCCAAAATAAACCAACCCGCTCAACTTTACCAATCAAACTTGTCGCGAGGCCGACAAAAAATGAATCCATGTTTTTTTCTCTCTGCTCCCGGAGAAAACACCGCGGAAAAAATATTGCCAAGTTTTCCAAACTTAAATTACTTTTGCGGGAGGCGAAAATGCTCTAGTTTAGTGAAATAATTACGTTTTTTTACGTTCTCTAAGTGATGGTTGGTCAGCGGCTGTCTACGATAGTGTTGATAAGATTGATTAGAGACAATTTGCGAATATTCTTCACTTCGAGATATAAGAAAAACTTATTTGAACAATACACGATACTAGTGGTTTTACGCACACAGTAGAACATAACATAATATCTATCGGTTGGAATAAAAAAAATGAATTGAATTTCTCCATTTCGCGTATTGATTGTCGTTTTACAGTTCTGGTACAATATACAATATTTTCATATTAATTCTTTTTAAAATCTTTATCTTGATCACGGTGTAGCAGTAGAATTAAATAAAAAAATCATACAACCGTATTTCACATATTAATAAAAATATGTATATGAATTTCGCAATACTCTATCTCGTGCGTTAATTTATACTTTATTTGACATACATTTAACAAATATAATAATTAGAGGTTAAGTGTATTTTATTCTTTTAATGCGTTAAAATACCAATGCTAAAAAAATAACGATTATCAAACGTTGATTATTATTGTACTACAAAGCTACAGCAAGACAATTTTTCCTTGATAATTTGCAGTAAGAGTCGGCATATAAATATATTTCATCTACTGTGTCCGCTTAGTTTTAGTCACAATTCCAAGTAATTATATATTTAAATGCTGTAGAATACATCGGAAGTGTAAGAAATGCAAATGTAGATTTTTAACAGTCGCAAGGCGTACCTAGGCAACATTAAAATGAAATTATTTTCTTAATCTGATTAATCAACGGCGGTGTGAAAATTAAAAGAAAAATATTAAAATTTCATTAGCGTATAAGTTAAATTTAGTGAAAGAAGGAAAAATCTGAAAGATTACGATGGCGAGTGGCGATTAAGCTGGGTGGCGTGTTGCGAGGCGCCCAGGGAGAATTTTTTGTTCATATCGCGAGGAACATTACAATTAAATTGCGATTAAAAATTAGACGACTCGATAAAGCTCGCGCGTAGGTGTACGAAAACGCACAAACAAGCGTGAACAAACAGCGCGCTTAAACCAACTAACGTTTTTAAATGATTTAAAAAAGATAATATATTGTGTTTCGCGCTTGGTAATAACGAGAAACGAATGAAAAAAACCTTTTGAAATAGCGCACTGGCGATGATTTATAGAAAATTAACGATAAGAACAAAACACGGAATAAATAATTTTTTTTTACAATTAAAAAAATATATTGCTTAAAAATAAAAATTGATATCAGATTTCAAATACGTAATTATAAAGTGAATTGAAGTATAATTATACTTCGTAAGTTCAATAAGTATTTTAAGAAAACAATTTTTTTTTTAAAGTTTTCAGCAAATAGTTATGAAACGGATAATTTTACGTGTTTGTGAATCGCTTTGTAATGGACATAGCGAGTTCAACTCTGTAGTTTCGTCAACTTATTTTAAATGTATATTTTAATAATGGCCATGGATACCGAATTATTGTAACAATTTACATACGACTAGTTGTCATGAATATAATCTGTCAAGATTTATGATGTAGTGAAATAACATGCTGCAAATTCTTTGAAGCTTTTGCAAGAATATTATAAAGGGTTTGAATAAAGCGTACTAAATCAATTTTCTCATTTTTTCAAAACTTTTTCGTTTAGTTCTGACGGAATTCTTAATATTTTTTACCAACGTACTATGATACATACTATATTTAGCATGTATTGTTAGATTTATTAAAAATAAGCCAATTTTAACCATATTTTAATTAAATATATTTTCACATTTAAGGACTACATTGGTACACTTTCGGTGTTTTTCGAATTTAAAGAATGAATCCAGAAAATATATATAAAAAAATGAGAAGACGAAGTTGCGAAAAGTCTTTCAATGGTGAAGGCGAATTGAAATTGGGAAATTTGTGAACACGCGAACGATAATGAAGACCCCCGGGAAAAGGCTTCGTTTAAAAGAACTGATGCACAACACAAAAAAACTATCAGGAAAGAATTCACTTACACGGGCACACTCTTACCTAATACATTTTATGGCATATATAAGAATATATATTTTGTGGTAGAATATATCGCATAAAATGTGGCCGATATTTGTGCGTAAGAATGTACAATGAACCGTTAAAACTATACTGATTACTGAGATAGTCAAGCAAAATTTTCAGAAAGAGGGTTACTTTTGGATGTATGTATTCTAGATATAAACTGAGAAGGTTAAATTGAATAAATATGTTGTGTCATTTTTTATGGATCTCCGCAATTTGAAGGCATGTCTTGGCAGATCAGACAATTGCTCAACCCAATGGGCACCCAGTACTACATTTTCAGCAAAATCCAATACATTACATTTTAATATATTCAGCGTTCAGCTAATAGTTATTATATAATTAAGTATTAACTTAAAAACTAAATCTTTTATTTATTACAGTCGATTTTACCGATGCGTACTGTATTATGGTATTAGGATCGTGTTGGCATCATATCAGCAACTAAAATAAGTTCAATGCTCTCTTCTTACTACGTTTTGGATACCATACTATTTCTTATTTAAATACGGATTGACGTTTGGTATTTATCGGTTTTCTTACCAGATTTACCGACGCCGAAGAAGTGACAATTTAAGAGAAAATTTGTGATAACGATCACAAGTCGTAATAAGACGCGAACGAATCGGCCGAGGTCGGGGACGAGTCAATTTAAAATCGTTGTTAAATTCAGTTTTCGTTTATATTTCAAAGAGAAGTGAAAATTCCACAAGGCATTTGACTGACAGATTATTAGAGAAAGGCTCTAGGTAAGAAGGTTGCGTCAGTCGAGGTGTTTTATTATAATGACGGTTATCCTGATTGAACTCTCGTAATTCACTTTCAGATGAAATGTTCAAGATTTTAAAAATACATTGACGTGAATGATTTTAACTGAAGAAATAAATTTGAATGATCCTTATCCAATTATAAAATTGATTACTGATGAGTTTGAGTTTTGAATGAATCATGTCATCCCATCAAATGTGTACATTTAAAATACGAATGTATATATTTTTTGTCCTGATATATTAGACAATAATTTTATTTGGGATACGTTAAAGGTTGTTTGTCCTGCAAAAAATGGTATAAAACAAAGCGGTGTTTTATTAGCAACATTATTTGTCCTGAGTATTTTTTATCGTTTTAGTGGTTTTATTATACATTTATACGGTTAATTCTTTAAATTATATTTAAGCGAGTATCCATTGTCTCGTTCCAATGGGACATTTTGGAGTGGGTTTTATAGAGTTCCGGTTAGACCCAATTGGCTGACCGCTGAACCTATATTTGATTTTATAAGGGACTGTTCATTATTTAATTGGGAGGTAACTGATAAATCAGTCGAAATCGGATTTTTACGGAATAAATAAATCCGAAACAAAAGTTTATATTAATCCAAAATACCAACGCATGGTTAAAATATCAATGCATAATATATATAGTATATTTTTAGACAAGATTGATTACCCGTATGAATTCGGGTTCAAAGCTTTGTTTTTTAAGTGTTACATGTATACGTTCTCGAAAGTTATTTGGATCAATTTTTAGCCCGGATACTTTTTGAAGAAAAAATTTATTCAAAAACAGGAAATGAAAAGCAAAATTTCATTATTTACATAATATACAAGAGAAAACATTTATATCGCATATGTTTCTATTCGAAGCGATCCAAGGAAACGCGTTTCCGCTATTTACATCACATTATTCGTAGCAGATGCGTAGAAAAGCATTAGTTGGAAATGTTAGAATTATTTCGCCAGACGTTTGTAAGTGTTTTAGTAGAAGTATTTCTTAAAAGCTCCGGTCGGATTGTTTCTACCGCTAACGGTTTGAGAGATGTATTTGGCCACATACAAGTAAAGCACTTTACCAAACAATAGAAGAATGACCGGTGAATGAGGGAAATCTTTGGGATATCGCTGTGTAAGGCAAGAAACATAATAAAGTAAGTGTGTAAAACCATTACAGTATACCATCGGGTATATTTTGTTGGACGTATGTTTGTATTAATAAAATGTATAATTATAAGCTCAGTTGATATTAATTCATGGATTGGATCAGAAAAAAGTAGAATGGCGAAATAGACAACTGATTTTGGGACACTCGTTAAAATATTGAATTCAGTTGGAATTGAATTATTGCTAATTACGTAATACTGCAACTGAATTGGAATTGCATGGAGTAGCAAACTTTTCATTGGATTAGGTAGCATCTTAGTCATGTTTTGTCCTTATTTGTAGGGTGTATAGAATTTGTCATTTGTACAATTTGAGATATATGGGGTATGTGATGATGATACATAAGACAGTAGATTGCATTAATAATTTTACTGGAGATTTAACGTCAGTTAATAAAATGCAACAGACTATATTATTTAACATCGACATTAAAAGCATAGGGTTCTAGGATGCGCTAATCCAAAAAGCTCTCCTGTCATAATGCAGTACGATAAACTCTGCAATTCGTTTGTGACTGTACAGTGACTCGGTTATTTTCAAAACAACCGCAATAAACTTGCCCGCGCTACTAAAGTGGTTGAACGCGATAAAACCGAATGCTTATTTGAAAAAAAAAGCCCCCGCCCGTCACACAATAATAAACTCAATGGAACTATTCCTTTGTTCCAGCCTCAAAGGCAGCTAATAAACTTTAGTTTCTGTTATTCCTTTTGTGCTAGAAAAGTATACATATTAAATAATTTAGTATTAATTAAACGTCGCTTTATATAGTCGAATGATTATACCGGACTATGGACTAGAGGGCACAAATTAAAAAAGCCTTTCATTTGAGGTAATTTTCAAAAGGGTTGTGATATTAACTTAATTTTATTAGTGAGATGGTATAATTAAGAATGTTCAATAATACGAAAATATTGAATATTAAATTGTGATACGTAAACTATATGTGGATATTGTGTATAAAGTACTGGATTTAACGTATTTCGGTCGACATGAAATGTGCTGAAATGATTATTGATGATATATATGACTCATCTTACGACTGCTCGGGTGAATGTTATTTACGTTTCTGAAAGAGTACGATTTATATTTATTACTCATCCTTCGTTTTATTATACATATTATATTCAATGTGTGCTTCTTTTGAAAGCTTTCTAGGGCTTTAATTACATTATAATGAACTTATATATACGTGAATTGTCAATGGGTGGATATTTGTAATCAGATACGGTGTCAATATAAATAAGCATTTTCAATACTCCAAAACGCATCGATTCGCAGACGGGAAAAGGTAAGGAGCGTAAGTAGATACATTTTTATTGTAAGAGTGAAGTTGTGTCTACGCTAAGAGGGGTGGGTGGGGGGTGTCGCGACACGGCAAAGGTCTTTATGGCTCCCAGGTGAATTATCCGGTGATTTACCTCTCGCCCACCGCATCAAAATAAGCCTGCCCCGCAAGGGTGGCCCTCACGTCGCCGACGGCAGAAGGGAAAATCCTGGAGTCTACTGCTACTCTTTTTTAAAGCACCGTAAAATTTTCATGAAAGAAGGGCCTTTTTGCCGAGCGAAGGTTTTATGTTTGTAATTAAAAATCGAGACAAGAGTGGCATGGGTGATACACAGAAAATTTCAGAAGCGGTGAGGTAAAGAGGAACACGCTAAGTATTACCAAAAGGTAGTTTTATTGGGTTAATAAAAAAGACGGTACCAATGTCCAAATCTACTTGTTTATAAATTAAACAAACATCACATTTGCAGAAAACATAAAACAAAAGAGAATTTCGACTAATTCTCGCACATCAAACTGAGAATCCTAGAAATTAGGTAAAAAAGATATTACTGTAATTTAGAAGAAAAACACACTTTGCTGCTTAATCACAATTAACAGGCATTGTTAGAATTTAATGTAAAATTATTATTCACAAATTTAAATTTATTGCAAGTACTTATATATTTTTATAAAATTTAATGTATTCATATGCATAAAGTATTATTAAAAAAAAAGTTTATTTTTAATTTAAACACTATACGAACTAAATGTGTATTCTAAATATATACGAAAATGAAAATGTGTATTAATGTATGTAATTGTAATTCACAATTTTAACATTATTCAACACACACAAAACTTTGAATACGAGGATTACTAGCTTAAAACAAAAACAAATGGATCTAGTTGCAATTTTTCTTATACCATATTTTCTCCGAAAGTATAACATTATGAAGATATCCACTATGAAAGTGGAGTAGTCTTGACAAATTTTACTAATATATATTAATATTTTCGACTGATGGTGCTTGATGGAAATTGATTTTAAATTCTGTATTATTTAAAACTGGTAAACTTCACACACATCACATATGATGTTCACATATGGAAGTTTCCCAGTTTTAAATAATTCAGAATTTAATATATATTATTCATAATATAAGCTGTTCACTAATTTGTATAAATATACTCATTAGTATTTACGCACGCATGTTATTTTATAATATATTTATAATAAATTTATTATTTCGAAAAAGCGATGTAACGAAAAACAAGTTAAAAACAATGTTACTAGTAATACATGTTTAACGCCGGGAAACAATCTTAGAATGAGGAAAATTCCTTCCGAATTGGGGGACTGCTGAATTTTAAAAGAAAATGTTCACGTCATTGAAAGTGTACTTTCTAAAAAAATATTCAATTTAAAACTGCATACTAAGCATTTTACCTTTGTCAACCGAAGAAAGAATCCGTAGATTTATGCGTGTTTTCTTAAAAGAAACTGTACCGACCTGAAAAAGAGAAAGGAAACAAACATTAATATAAAATTTAGGTATTACGTATGTACATAATAGTAAATCAATGAGTCAATATTTTCTGAAATTGCCGGATGAAAGACTTCTATCTAAAACTACAAGTGATTTCATTTGTTTATCTCAAAACTCCAGCAAACATTTCACATACTTCAATTTCAACGTGCGAAAGGTAAGGGTTCAGATCATTGAGCTAAAAAAATAAATCTTTTAGGCATTCGAAAAGTCACGCAAGCGCCTTCTTACGGTAGAAATCTCGCCAGGTTAATATTTAATTTATAAAAAAATATTCTTTGGGAAAATATTTTAAATAGCGTATTTTGGACATAATTAACGGAAAACAAATCTGTCTTTGATCGATTTATCAAAATCCTGGCGAATTTCTCATATTTATAATTATTTTTGAAAAAAAACATTAAAAAAAAGGTAAACGAAATTCTCGGTTTTATTGCGATTAATGATTTTATCTTTATTTATCATTCAAAGATTAAAATTTGTTTATCCCGATGATATACGAGTATGTTTTACTTATTATAATACTTACTTTAGTCAAAATATTTTTTCTCAAATTAGGTACATATCGCTTATTTTCTTGAATATGATATAATAATAATGACAAATAAAATGAATGAAAATGAGCTTGGAGGCGGCATGTTATTTCAATATGTTTCATTTAGCGAAAGGATATATAAGAAAAAGAAGACGCATTGTATATGCCTAGATGTTCCCAGTATACTAATTGATAGGAAATCTTAGAATATGGAGGAATTTAAGCGTAATGTCTATATAAAAGTATGGATCATAAATAATGGTTGAACTAAGATTTGAGACCATTAAAATTTTTCAAGATTATTAATCCAGAAGTGTGATTTTACAAAATGGAGGATATTTAATGACCACTTGGATGTGGACGTATATCACGCTAAAAAGCGAACAGTATTTGACTTGTAATTACATAAATATACCTATGAAATATTAAAAAAATATTACGGAAAATGAAGTTGAGTTACAAGTGAGAAACTGTTTCTCAACGCTTTAAATCATAATACCACAATAGAAATTACTTAGCCAAAGCTATCCCTATTACACACAATAAGCTGATAATTTTATTAAAACAAAATTGTTATAATCGATATCATGTTCAGCGTTGCGCTAAACAAATATGGCAGATAAGTAAGCATTTGTATTTCGAGTAAAGCCTCAGGTACTTGAAATATGTGCTCCGAAATAATAATTTTATGCTACAAAGGATTTTAGAAGCATAATAAACCGCATAAGCAATAAGTAAATTTCGTTTTGTTTTCTTTACAATAAGATTTAATATACAGCGTATCGGGGATTTTGGAATACATTTATGGATACTTTGCAAGAATTTTGGTCTCATAAAAACTACAGCATATCAGTCACAAAAGATATTTTTCGAATGTAGTGTACTGAATAATAATGTTCTACAATCACATCGCACGAAATAATATTTTTACGAACATTCATGTATTCTACAAATAATATTTCATCAAAAACTTTCCTTCGTTACTATGTTTTATACAATAGTATTTTTTAGCAATGTTAGAAAAAAAAGAAATAACTGACTTTTGCCCTACTTAAAAATAAATCACCGGATTTCAAGCCCGTATTACAGTTATCAGTTGAATAAATACGATTGTGTCTTAAAATTTGGTAATTTCCATGCAGTTATTTGCACTCCAGTGAGGCTCAGGAGAGGACTTCCAGACAGAGGATAAATATTCCGAACTCTTAAATCTGCCGGTTTTTGTAAAATAAAAATTCGAAAATCCGATGCCCATTAGGTTGAACAATTCTCGCGAAAAATATATTACCAAGACAAATCTTCATATTGTGGAGATCCATATACTCCACGTTTCAAACGGATAAGGTGAAAATAATGTATTATATTCAGTAGATATTAAAATATAATTGAAAGTGACTGGAAGATGACACTCCAAAAATTAGGTATTATTTGAATATTCGCACTGTTAAGATTTAGTATCTTATAATGAAAGTATAAAAATACACACTACAAGCTATTAATTGAAACATTGTTGAAAGTGACACTACAGTTTTGAAGAATTAGCAAACCCAATTAAAAGAACTGTTAACATTTCTATTTTGTAGTAAATTCGCAAATTTTTGGAATAATGACGCGTCGAACAGTGATTTTTTACACAGCGCGCAATGTATGTAATAATTTTTAGCACATCGTTGTATCAGTTGGTATTTGAATAGACATGGGAACTTCAATTCATGGATGATGCAAATAAATATCATGTGCATCTTTGACATGCGTGATAGCGTATAGTAAAAATGCGTAAAAACGATTTTCAGATATAATGTTCCGACATTGTCATTTTGTACGGCATTGCAATTCTTACGTCAAACTCCAAAACGATCAACTTAAATAGAGTGAGAGGGTCGAAGAGTGTACATAGTGAGCAAGAAATGCCTGCAGCTAGAAGTTAACAAAGTTACGAGTCGAAGAGAGACCATCCACAAAGAGTAGGCAAGCGTATCCCTTTTGACGGTTTGTTAGGGCTCAAGTGTTCGAGGAGGGCGGGAAATCATCAAAGTTTGCCAGCAGTCATGGGACTTTAACTCACCCCTAGTGTAGAATACCCCATTAGAGATGAGTAATCGACAACGATCGAGTTGAAAGGATGTTTGAAATATACTGAAGATTAATTATTTTATTATAATTTATTTTTTTCATCAAGAAACGAGAACTTTTTAAACTTTTATTTAAATTGCTTGCATTTTGGTATGGGTATAATTTAAGTTAGAAGTGCACGTAAGGGAATTTACTTAATCTGATCTAAGTGATAATTTAAAAAAAATAAAATGATAATTGTTGCTGCAAGAAAGAGCAGTTCGAGCGCCAGCACTGCCTCACGAGTTGCAAGATAGACTGCAGCTATATAACAAAAGATATATTATAGCTTATATATAATCGCTGTATTATTTGTATCAAGTCCTTATTACCATTTTTTTCAGATTACTGTGTTATAATTCTCCAGGATAATTCCCAGTTATAGCGCGGCATCTCTAAAACATATTATATTCTGGATGATATGGGATGAAATAACGTGATTGCCGCTTCACAGTGGTCACATGATAGGCCAAAGAAGAATAGTAAAATATATTTATACTAAATTTCATGAAGACGCTTTCATGAAGATTATCAAATAATTTTTCGTAAACGGTTTATTCCTGACGTTTTTAAAATTAACGCTCATCTCTGGGGACAGCCGCACGCAATTCCTGAGCCGGTGATACATTTCGATAACGACCAAAGTAAGCTTTTCATAGTTATTAAAAATCTCGTAAAGGCGATGAAAGTGTTTGCGGTAGTATAAAATGTAATTAAAATGCCATTAAAAATGTATACCCGTAAAAGCTGACCGAATAAAAAGTGTACTTTTTCGTTACAAACTTTGAGAAATAAAGTATGCAATGCTACAAACATTATAAAAATGTTTGAAGTAACTTGATATTAGAGGTTACCTTAATTTTTATTTATTTGTATATTTCACATAGGTTCAATGTTTAATAACAGTAACCGTGCGTTTAATTCCAGAAATTTATATCTTGTACAAAAAACGCAAACGCAATGTTTTTATTATAAATTGTTATTAATTGATATCCATGTATGAACTAGTCGGTAGTCTACGTGAATAGATTGTTTTTATTATAAACTGTTATTAATTGATATCCATGTATGAACTAGTCGGTAGTCTACGTGAATAGATGCAATGAGCTTAAAAATATATATATGTCACAATAAAAAATAAGAAAACTAAAATTAAATTCAATAAACAACCACTAGGCCAATTAATAAATTGTTATGAATGCAGAATCAGTACGATTGATAAATTGTTATGATCGTTGCTGTGCGTTCAGATATATTTCACATTACTACTCGTGAGTACTTGATAGCTTTGTCATATTTTTTGAATTCAAGACTATAAATATAATATACTAATATAAAAGCAAAAAAGTATACGTTCACTTGAGAAATCAAGAAAATATCTGTTGTTATTAGTTAAACTGTTAACGTACACTAAGCGTTAAATCAGTAATATTCATAATATGAATATTATTAAATTACATTTTTAAACTATATTATTGTTTAAAAAATGTAATTTTGTCAGGCATTTCACTCGGTTAAACTTGGCACTGTAAATCCTATTTGTTTTGTTTCGACATATAAAGTGAAAAAATATAGGATTTTATTTGATGGTAAAAAACCTTTTTGTGTTCAGTATTCATCAAGTAAAATATCTACATAAAATCCCTTAAGCCGCATTACGTTCATCAAATGTAAATACGGTATCCAAGAATATTCCTATGGCAAGTTTATCACAAGATTAACTTCATATTGAGTTGCGCGATTCCTTGTTTGTTGCTCGAACCGAAAGTTAAACAATGTCGTCGTTACATGCTTTCATAATGTACAAAGTGGATCGGGCCCATAATGTCATTATTAATTAAACATGGCAGCGTCGACCTTCGTCATCTTAACAAGCATTCTAAGTATTCTATTCTGGTGACTTTGATTGAAGTTTCGCATCTCCCAGAAAGCCGGCTGGGTGGACTATTGACGTCCCAATTATTATTAATATTATGAATTCAACAACAATAGTTTAAAGTACTATCCAAAATTCTGCAAATATAGCATCTGTGCCAGAGGAAATAACGAATTTAATTGAATATGCTATAAGATCAAATTTGATTATACCTATGTATATATATTATTATCGTACCTTTTATCAAATAATATAAGAGCAGATCCCTTCTCAATACAAAGCATTCGCTTATACGGAATATTCTAAAGTTCTCTGACATCGGATCTACGAACTTTATCGATAAATTATTGTAGTATATGCGAGTAAATTTATGTTTTCTTGTTGAATATTTTCTACAATTCATTTTGTAATGCTTATTCTAACAATCGCATGAAATTGATCATTTTTTATTTTTATAGTAAACTTATGCATTAGCAAGGTCGGACGCACTATTGAGATTAAGGCTCTGTTTATAGACGAATTTACCGTATTGTATGTAAAACTATTAATCTTCCACGACCTTTCGAAGAATTGCATATGAGCAATATATTGATGGCCTACCGCAGGGATTCTCAAAGTGGGTATCGCGAAATATCCTAAGGATTCATATTTTTTTTTTTAGTAGCGCGAAAGCTAAAAATTTAGGGAAGGACGCCATGGGAAAATTTTAATTCTAAAAGGGCGCCCCCGACTTGAAGGTTTTTGAGCGACTCGCCTAGAGCATAAAAAAAATTGTTATGCTCTAGGCAGAAGACTGAAAATTATATGAAAAACATCAATATGTCATTAGCTCACGCTTTTGCTAATCTTTCCATGTAAGTATATTTTTTATTTTAAAGTAAGTTTTAGAATTGCGTTTTATCACAACGTGTGATTTTGTGCTTTACAAGTTTGTGCGCTAGGCCATCTCACTTGCTAATATTATCTAGATCATCCAATACTGATTATTTCGAAATTCGTTTCCATTTCTGCGGGATTATCACTGGGTTTTGATAAATTCGCTTTGATAAAAAACTATGTTCAAACTACTATCCAACTACGGAATCTACTGAAAAGGAAATATAGTTTTTTTACGGAAATCGTATATTGAAGAAACATACACTCATACCCTTGAACAAATATCTACTATAAGTTTAAACCTTCACAAAATGCTTCTGAAACTTTCTTAATTTAATTTTCATTTCAAGGAGTCAATTTTATATGTACTAAATAAATCGTCAAATAATAACATTCAACTCTGAAAATATAGAAATATAAATATTATAATAAATAAATATAAAAATATATGCTTGAAAGAAGAGAAATGGTTGGGCTACCACAAAAAACTTGTGACAGGGAAATATCGTTAACAATATACATTAAAGATCACTACTCTATTGTGGCTGGACGCGACGATGTAAATCCTTTAATGAAAGGAAAAGGGTAGAACGCACGAACATTGCCAATTATTGTGAGCGCACTTAGTTACGCGGAAAATCTGCGTCTATTATACAAAGGTTAAATAGCTGAATATCTCCGTGTAGCACAATAACGCCGGCGGGCATCGCGATAATACACCGGTGGCTTACAAACAACAATGGGACAGAAACAAAAACACACAGGTGTACCCCCCGGAAACCTCCCCCAATGGCAAATTAAGAGAAGTGTGAGGAGGGTCGCGTTACACGAAGAATTTATTTCGCTTAGGTGCTGCGTAATGATACAAAAGAGTGTGATAAAGTACACAAAGGCGGGCGATTGAATTCTATCGCGAGATCTTTAATCGAATAGGTTTTTAAAAGTGTAAATATTTTTCATGTATTGTGTTGAATGATTATTTACATTTTTGGACTTCAATGTGGATCATTATTTGGTATAGTCAAGCTACATGTACTCGTATGAGAACGATGCAAAATATGTATTATAATGAGGTTATAAATATGTATGTATAAATACTTATGTTCTATTCTAAAAAACAGAATTTAGTTTTACAATACCAACCTAGACATATAAAAAAAATATTTGACATTCCTATCTTGCACATAAAAAACAAAAGGACTATGATATTATGATTAAAAACGTTTTTTTGTATTTTAAAGTTATTTACCATGCAAATTAAATTTATTTAAAATTAAGAATGTATATTGCAATATTATACAAGTCAAACGGAATTTATAATGAGAATAACTTTTCAACAGAATAGAATGCTTCGTCGATGTTATTTTCATAAGTTACTTGTAGCACTTGTAGCGTGAGGTGTGAGCAAAGTTTTCGCATTGTGAAAACTTAAACCTAACACTGCACCTCGTTTACGAGACTGACTTTACTTCGCCGGAAGCGCCCGCGAGAGGAGCGCAACAAGTTTAATGAAATATTTCCAGAGATAATACGGGCGGAAGAAAGAAACGGAGTTATAAAATAAACTGTAAGAGGCAGACATTACGCCGGAAGACCCAACTCCAGAATCTATAATTCACAAGGAGATTGATACAATTCATATTTGCAATACATTTCCATATTTTGCTGCCCTATTTCAATTTAAGATAATCTTCAACAAGATCAGCTATAGCTGGTAGAATGTGACTAAAAATAGAATATACTAAATCTTTGAATGCATTTGTAGACATGAGCAAAGATTTTTTATTTCTTAAATCTTCATTATATTTTTTTAGTTTTATTGTCTGGCTTTAACTTAACTGGCAACTTTTAATTCTATGCGAAATGTCTGGGACTCCAAGCTGTACAAGGTAAAAAC
>JAGVSQ010006497.1:0-16296 GCA_022683975.1 Rhyacophila evoluta | reverse complement strand
GTGCCATAGCTTTAATAAAATACGCCCGTGTCTATGTATATTACTTAAAACAGAGTAAAAAAATAGTTAAAAATTTTAAAAAGCTGTTAAAAGGCTGTTCGATCATTTATCGGACCGGTTGGTCATTGAATTTGATTTGTACAAAAGATTATTCAGTAATTTAAAAAAAACTCTCTTACGAACTTAAATAATCTTACGATAAGCGAAAAGTTTTTTTCTGTACAAAGCTAGATATTAACCGAGTTTAGTTAATTACAATATGAATTGCGCACATTCTATTGCAAGTCTACTTATATCTTGGGGACACTCCTGCTGCTTTGAAGAGTGCCTCATGTTCGTTGCGCTACGGTATATGATCGCATAATGGGTGTGGGTAAGTGTGGGAAAAAGGGGAAACAAATTCATTTGTTCAACCAATATTGAATAAATATGACGAACACCGAAATCTGAAGTGCAAATATAGAAGTGCTGAATGTTCAAAAAGTTTTGAGATTAAAAATTATTTCTATCAAGACATCATTATAATCATGAGTTAATTTTATGAATTATGTAATGAAAAAATGATGATTTGTGGGTGATATTTTTATAATTAATACTATAAGTAATAAATACTGGAGTATAGTAAATACTATATACTATATAAATAAATACTGTAGTAAAATACAATTCATAGTTTCGGGTAATCAAAATATTTTCTCAGTCACTAATTTAGATTGGAAGAATGCTTCAATACTAACATCGATTGAAATCTTTTAGTTGCATAACAATATTAAATAATAATGCAAGAAAGGACATAATGAGTTGATCGAATGGCTAACAACAAACTTTGAATAAGAATATGTTCAGGGCGTCTTAAAATGAACTAATATTTTAATTTGCGCTATTTATTTCAGCGCAACCAGAGTAGCCACTTTTGTTTGATGTCATTATTAAATGTTGATGATAAATTATGGAACGATACACGTAGAAATAAATAACTTTTTAAAAATAAAATTTTATTATCAGACATAGCAATTCTAAAGCTTTTATCAAAATAATTTACGTTTGTAATATGTATTATTTGCTTAACATAGTATCGTTCCCCGAAATATGGTTTTTAGAAATGAAATTTAATTGACATAACACGGTATTAATTCCATATTAAAATGCACATGGTATATTATAAGAGTATATTATCAACTGTATAAAGAAAAAAGAACGTGACTCAAAAAATAAGAAATTGGTTTTTTATTGAACGAATCTGATATTAATTGAATAAGTTAATTAAGAAAAAAATATTAAAATTGATGAAATAGAAATGCTTTTACCTAGTCATAGACTTAATTGATATGTCCCCATATGTCGCTTGAAAGGGAAGAGCTTCTCAGGTCAGTTCGACCATTTGTCGGACCGGTCGGCTATTGCGACTTGATTTCTAAGAAGGATAACTTTCTAGCTTTTAAAAAATTGCAAAATCTTATGGCTAACAAAAAGGACTTTTTTCGACAAGGCTAGATATTAACAAGGTATGATTAGTTAGAATAGGAATCACGCACATTCTACTGCACGCCAACCAAGGTCTTGGGAAGCTGCTCCTGGGACACTTTTGGCACTTATAAATAGCGTCTCACGTTCGTTACGCCACGGTATACGCCCGCATAACAGGTTTGAAGACGCGACAGGTCATGGAGGGGAAAACAAGTCACAGACTTATCAGATCATCCTTATTTCAATTTTAAAGGCTAAATTTAGATAAAAATTTGGCATTTGCAGTTTACATAATTTTAAAAGAATGTGCGCTATTTTGAAAAACTGAAGGTTGAGTCTTTTTCCTTTTTTACAATCAATATGTATAAAGACTTTTGACATTTGAAAAGTGTGTTGCCATTGCGTTAAAATCATTTTCAATGCGACATTTTATATTTGAAACACGCAAAAAGCAAAATTACACGTAAAACTGGAAAAAATGGTACTACTGTGAATAATTAATTACATTTTTGAATTCGGCCATATGAAATTAACTATAGCACGTACGCCGCACAGTGGCACTCGATCTACGCGCGATCAATCACCAACAGGTTAATTGGCTAGGTGTCTCATTCCCTCAGACACTGTGTTTTTTTTGCAACAAGAGTTGAAATTTACACGGCCAGAGAGAAAAATATTTGGTAGCAAAAAATAAAACATGATTAAAAGAATTTACAAATTAACAAATTTATGAAAATGAGGCCGTTATTATTATGTTAAAAAAATGATTTCTTCTTTCATTCCCATATTTTTATGCGATATTGTTTATTGCATCAAAATTTCAATCAATTTTCTCGAAACTTCTTTTTTACCATGTCTGCTCCGAAAATGAAGTATGCGTATGGATCTCCGACATGTCTTGACAGATTTTTTTCGAGAATGTACATTCCGAGAAAATTCAAGTTGTCAGATAATCGCTCAACCAAATAGATTTTCAATTTTTTTTAAAAATCCAGCAGATGTAAGAATTGGATCTGGATTCTCGGATACGAGGCGCGAACGTTAACCTGTTGGCTACCGGGGAAACTCCAATAGCTGTACTTCAATTGCAGACGACTGCAATGATAAACAAACTATTAAATTTTATACGTATTGAATTTCTGATATTATTATAAATCAATATTTTTGTTTAATATCCTTGTAATTGATTTTATGTGTACTGTATATTTTCATTTAATTATACAATTTATCAAGGCAAATAAAATTTTATAAAATAAAAGTAAAAATAATAAGTATTTGGCTCAGTGGCTAAAACGAAAGGGTGTGCACTTCGGTGCCGGAAGTTGCGGACTCTAATCTAATAACTTGAAAGGAATGAAGATGCAAAGCTTAGTGGCAAATAAATTTAACGATTAAATAAAATCCAACGTATTTGAAAAAAATATCGAGATTAATATATGTACATCGTAGAAACGTAATAATTATACGAGAATAATTGAGTCGACTAGTTGCAAAAAGCATTTTGGTTATTTTCAAAGTAAATTAAATCAAGCCAATGATTAGTTTTGTGTAGATAGATGTAGATATTAATAATCCGAATTAAAGTTATTTTATGTTGTATTCAAATTATTCGTGACGAAAGAATACTTTAAATATACATTTGACTACAGACTTCACAAAAAATCAATATAATTCATAAATGACAGTATGTAAAACAAATATAATATTTGCATGTAAATAAAATTTGGCGATACGCGCAAAAAATGATTTCAAATTTTATATCGAGTTGTTGAACTCTTAATTTGATTTTTCAGATAAGAAATAAATTATTTCCAGAACATAAATAGATACGAAAATAGATAAACACTTGAGCTGCCTTCGATTGAAAGGATGGCTGCTTTTGATGGAAATCAATGTTTTCGGACGAAAATAATTTCGTCAAATATTATACTTAGTAAATATTTGTTTTCTTATAGCATCTGCGTCTAAATTTTTTATAAATATTTCATTAGGGTTGTGACTTTGAATCGATAATTGAATATATTTTTGTTTGAGTTTACTTTGAGAGAATGTAAGAATAACAGAATTTTATTTACAGTATAATATAATATTTATCAGTTTGTTAACTAATATTAAAGCCATTCAGGAAAATTCATCTACTTATACCAAAATGCCTATCGGTCATAAGTAAATTTTTATACCGTAGTAAATATGTTTAAAATATAACACTATACATTATTATTTATTCTTAATCACTGTGCGATTTATATTATAAAAAACTTTGTAAAAAACTGTGATAGTAAAACATTTTCTTAGACTGTTATTTTTAGTTGAAGTTACGTAATTTTACAGATGTATCATTTTTACAATTAGACCCGTGAAAATTTTGCTAATTCAAAGTAATTACGAATTTTGGCGCTATAAATGAAAAAAAATGATTTCTTACTGAATTTAACTTAAATGATAAATATAGATCTACACAGCGTAAAGATGACTACTTGAGAAATGGGATTTACGAATCTTGTATTCAAAGCTTTTTTGCTAGACTTATTGATAAGATATACCCAATAGTATATTGTGTTTCATATTGTGCAACTAATATAATATTTATGATGATAAAAAGTTACAAAGATTTCAGAAAACATAAAAACTTTACACTAATTTAAAATACAATTTGAAATAATTTTCTTTCCTTCAGTCATGATGTAAAAACGAATAACTAATATAATAAATTTGTGAAATAACTAAGTGAGAGGTTGCGAGTGATGTTAATAAAATACAATTTTAATCTGTAATATGCCACCGGTGACCGAGCGGTGAGGATAACAGCTTATATACCGAAAAATACAGGCTCAAATCCCACAGCTGTGTACAAATTGAAAAGATATTGGCTGAGAGATTGGTTGACAGTCAAATACATTGAATAAATCTCTCAATATAACTTTTCACATTTTAAGGATCTATATGGATCGATTTCGGAGCGGATATGGTGAAAGAGAAATCTTTGAAACAATCATTAGCAAATCACATGTGCTTAGTATGACATATCATACGGATATAGCTTGAAAGTTGGCTATTTCAATTTTGAAATCGCCTCTCATATTGCTATATACGAATGTGATATAAGATACCAATGATAATTGTCATTTAATCTATAAAGTTTTATCTGCCAAAATCCTTTGATTATTATATCTTGTCATCTAACGTTTCGTCAAAAAACAAAAATTACTCTCGAATAAAAACCCAATTGTAATAAATACGTGTATCGTTTTATTATTTTATTCAAACGTGTTTGATTTTTACGCTTTTAAAAAAATTACAGCATAAAAAAATCTCCACCAAACCGCTAACAGCTCGTCTTAGAATTTACACGCTAATTTCGTTGTTGACATCATTTTGCTTTTGAAAGAATAAATGTAAATTATTTCTTTTTTAAAACAGAAATTATATACGTTATCTAATTTATAAATTTTGTCACTTTTATAACCTTAACTAACGTGCTTATATGTGAAAACTTGTGTTGTATATTATTTGCGATGCAAATAAATATAAAGTGTATTCTGCAAATGGAAATATGTCAAATAAAATTTGATTGAATGGATAATAATTATTTGTTGTGCCATCAGGTATGATATATTAATTTAGAAACCGGAAAGGTTGTATATATTTATAAAATTTACTTCTAAACCGATGAAAAGATATTCCTCATAACTACACAATCTTTTTTTTATAAAATTAGTGACTATTTAATTATTATTGGACTTATTGAGTCAATTTAAAACGCAATAATACAAATAAACTTTCAAATTCTAAATTATTTTTAACTGGTAAACTTCCATATCACTTTTAGCGACCCGGGTTTTGCCTTTAGGTATCTTCAGGCTACATTATATGTGTGCAATGAGCGAATATATAACATACGACCAATAAATCCTATTGTAACTTACTATTTATAGTATTAAATTAGTAATTATCATTAGTGCAATTGCACTATCATTAGGGATATGTCTAGGATAGATTCAAAATTATTATTTATTCAAGAAGATTTTATTTATCATTGCTAATTTATTTTAATTCTTGGCTATATAAAATATTTGTAGTCTCATGTTGATTAACGATGGTGCTTTGAAACTAATACAAATGTTCTAAAAATGGCAGTCAAAGTAACGATGTGATAATTTCACATTTCTACTGTTTGGTATGGTTATGGTAGTTCTTGTAATAGATATACACACGTATGTATTTTTTTTAATAGTATAGATTTATTCACTATGTAGACACTTTGACGGTTTTTTTTATTATCATTAGTATGAATATTGTCATATTTTGTCATTCAAAAATTGTGGATATTAATATCAATTAATTTGTCATATATATTATACTATTCAAAAAAAAAAAAATTATGTTTAATGTTATTTTGTATTGAAAAATTTGTACGACAATAAACCACACACGCCTAATGTTTGTTTGACAGGACTGTTGCCAGCTAGAAAATATGTAAAAAAAGAATACAAAAAAATATTAAACAAGAAAATAATAACGCACTATACTTTGACGAAATGTCAGTGTTGGTGATATTTCATACACTAATGGCCATGTTCTCCCCATCCTTTTACCCACAATGGTGGCAATGAAATTACCATCTCGACCAGATGTCACCCAGTTTTGGGTATTGTGACTTGGATGAGCTTTGCATTTTGAAAAGTGGATTTATTGTTTGCAATTTTTATGAAGAATTTTGGCAAAAACTTATATTCCCGTTGAAAGGCGGCATACTTTTCTAATTTGACAGTAAATGTTTCAGAAAAAATGACTTCTATTCTACAAAAGAAAGTATACACCGAAAACTCTTTTTCTTGTGCGTACTGTGTTCATAGGAAAAAAAAATAATGTGATTTCTTTCTTTTTCTGCCATATATGCTCTCTATACAGAGCCTTTGGCCACGAGATGACTCCTCCAGGATTCGCTGTCATCAGCCAGGCGCTTCGTATGCTCCTAGGTCATGCCAGAATCCTTTCATTCCATTGCTTATATTCTGTGGATAGTGTCATGAGGTTAAATTACAAAACAATATCTCTGCCTAAATGTTTACATGTAATAAAAATGCTTTTATTAAATTGTTATTAAATTAAATGACAAAGAAAGCTTACATCTCTAAATAATCTTTCAAATAGGAGGATGAACATTAAGTTCATATTTCTTATAGGGAGTAATTATTTTACAAGTTGATGATATTTTATACTAATTGCCGTAAATATATTTTTTTTTCATAAAAAAACTATATATGCGTCTTTAAAACACTGTTGAATCAATTTTCCGTTATGGTTCTTTGATTATAATAATGGTTTTGAGTTGTTTTATTGAAGACATGTGTGATTTTTTGCAATAACTTAGGTAAATATAGATGATTGAAATAAAGAAAATGCCAGTCTATTTGATTTGATGATGAGTTACATTTAAAAAATACAAGATTATTATAATATTTTACTTTATTATCTAGTTTTTGATTCGGAAACAGCAGGCTTTGGAATAATCCTAGTAAAATCTGTTTTATATCCGTATTGTAAAGCAAAATGTAATTTATCCTTAAACGAAGACTACATGTATACGAATTGAACGTCCGCTTAATTGTTTGAGGTACATAACGAGGCTTTTAAGGGTGCTTTGGGAAAACGGATGCCCGGTAACGCCGCTGAACAGCCACTAAAGCGATTTTAATGAAAATATCACCCTCAAACGGAAGCATCAATTAGCACATTTGTCATTGGCTTCAATCTGTGATTTCGAGGATATAAATTGATTTATTTGACGATAAACTTAGTGACTTTAATTGCTTTTGTTTAATTACGCCACAATTAGTGTGGTAACTCCTTTTTATTTTTATCAATCCATAAACAATGTACAATATAAATATTTAAGCAATATCTATGTAAATCAGTGAGAATAGTTTTTTTATTAATGAACTCTTATAATTTTTTGCTATCGTTTTTTTAGAAATTTAAATTTCCTTAGAGAGAAAAAGTTCGGTTATGAATTAAAAGATAATTTAATCATTAAAATATTCAGAGTAAATAGACACAGAAAATCTATAAGTTCTGTTAATCAAAGTAATTTTTAAACAATTTTCTTGAGTGTTTTTTTTACATCATGTTCGTTCCCAAGGTGAAGCATATATATCTATGCGGTGTGAAGATATCCTTTCAGAAGGTGGAGTATATGTATCTCCGCAATGTGAAGACGTGTCTTGACAGATTTTTTTTACGAGAATTGACTGTCAGATAATTGCTTAAGCCAATGAGCATCTAGTCCTGTATTGGTAGATTCCGAAAATCCGACAGATGCAGGAATCTATCCCGGATTGCAAGGCGCGCACGCTAAGTTCTACGCTACCGGGGATTATAATATTTTTGTTGAGGATAATTCAAATTAAATTAGATGCATTTTCTAAATAATTATACTGCTTTAAACATCCATATGCATATGCATTCATATACACCATACGAGGGGGCTAAAAGCAAAAAACGCCACTGTATTTATCAGAGTCATGAAAGTGAGTTGCTCGTATTAAATTAATCGTAAACATATTAATGTTCTCATCATCTTATATAATGCAACAATTTATTTAAACTCACATGTTCATAGAAAAGCACTAAAATAAATCATCCGTCATCATGTCATCATTGAATTTATTTTATTTTTCGCTGTATTTATTTGGTGTATAATTGCGGTTCTGGTTTTAGTCCCCTCGTATATAAGTTTATCAAAGTGACACTATGCTACATCGCACCGTCTAACTGTAATCCAGGCAATATCTCTGTGCAGACCTCTATCTAAATTAGCCTCTGCGCATAGACGAAGATTTGCATGCTCATATCGTCTGGAGATGGCACGAAGATCAATTATTATTCATTGAACATTATGGAGAGCTTTGATTTCTTACGTTGACCGACTTCTCTCAAGACTTCTCTCAAGACTTCTCTCATAGTAACTATTTAGTCTTGAAAGTTCAATAAAGCCAAATGATATATATTAAATTACATATTTTACGTTTATTGAATAATTTATAGAAAGAATCTATCCGTACGAATTTATATGTATATAAATAGATAGTAAAGCAATATTGTTTTATAAAAGGTTTCGATATATATTGAAACAAAATATACTTCATTTATTTATTTGGTTTAGATTGAAATAATAATTTTATGAATAAAAGATATGACTTCATTTCACTTAGGAATATACTGTAACTTTACTATCCGAATATATAAATGCTGGAACACGTATATTTTATGTTGTGAAAAGCAACGCTGAAAGTTCAGAGATAAGAAATATTTAGAAATAATAAATAAATTAAAAAACAAACTCTTCGGCATTGACGAATATTCAATTAATGAGAATTTGAGATTTTTTTCTTCTTTTACCATGCTATCTCATACGGAGGAGCATGTGGATTTCAAAATTATGAATATAGACAGCCAATTTAACGTGTTACGTAGTATGAAGACATGTATTGAAATCACAAAAATTGGTCGTTATTCAATTACTCAGGGAATTGGCCATTAATTTCAGTATATTTTAATTTGAAATTAAATAATTCGAATTCGTAACCACTAGGATATAACCCTTGCTGCAACCGAGAAGAAAGATACACTTGAAAATTGTGATATAAATAAAATAATTTACTATGTAGAAGGGAAAAAATGTACTAGTTTTCAAGTGCTTTCTTCTAGCGGAATAAGAAATGAGACTTTCATAAGTAATGGTAATCAATCTTAGAGTTTGTACGTATATTATGAATTATTTTCTATTACCTTTAACAGCGTAATTTTAAGTCATATCACTGTTGTCTTCCCGCTTGTAAATAAATATCTGAAACTAAGTCAATCCGATGTAATTTATCATAGTGCACCTGTTCCGATGTCATTAATCATAAATATATTTACATGTTATATGTGTCTTCCAGAGCTAAAAGCATTGTGTCTCTTAATGTCGTATATTTAATACATATAATCAAGTAATATATGAGTTATTTATTAATATTATTTGTAAAATCCGATCTAAATTTAGAGCATATAAATATGTATCTTAAAAACAAGATAAAACTGATTTTATTAAAAGAGGTTTTTAATTAATTATTTAAGTTATGGAAAATGTCGTGTCCTGCATTTTTAAATCCTATGTGGCTATTCCTATTTGTATTAATAATCTTATTTGAACGAACTTATACAACGAACTATAATATATATATATATATCTGTATTTACAACGTGGGCTCCAAAAATGGAGCATATGGATTAGCACAGTGTGAGATGTACATTCTGAAACTATTTTTATTTCCGCAATGTGATGACGAGTCTTGACAGATTATTTTTACGAGGATTAGTCGTCACACAATTTTTTAACCAAATGAGCATCTAGTCCTGCATTTTTTGGTGTATTTAAATTTCAGATTTGGAAATCAAACCCGCATTCCCAGATGCGAGACACGCATGCTTACCTGTCACATATTGGAAAGATATTGCATTCTAATTTCAAATGTGAAAGATAAAAATTGAATTATTTTCTGATCCTCATAATTAAAATTTACTAAAAAGCATTAATTTGATAAATAAAAATACTAATAAGCTTTCTTTGTAATACTCTTCAAGATTTTATGTTGAATATCTATGAAAGTAGAGACATGGAGTCGTATACTGTGGGGTAAACTTACGCGGAATAATACAGTGGCATATAAATCACTTGAAATTCCGCCTACCTTTGTTTTTTCACTATCTTTTTCACTTCTCGGAAAAAATACTGTCGGCAAACATTAAGCTTAGATTTTACCAAACTTTTAAAGATTAAAATAAATGTACGCTATTGTGAAAAAACATTGTTTCAGTTTTTCAACCTTCAATTGAACAGAAAATTATAAAAAATAAATATAAATAATAAAATATAAATAAAATTTATTAATTATATTTTGCATTAGTATCTTGCGAATCTTGCTTGGATTTAAATTTTGAACATCATATGATAATTTTTGCGTAATACGTAATTTGTTTCGTATAATTATTTCGGAAATATTTGAAATGATTTATTGTGAATATATTTTGTAAATTATGATAATTATTATGCTACAAAAATATAAAATATTTTTATTACGATAGCAAATATATTTGAACATATTGTTAAAAATGATTTAGATCGAAACGTGAAGAATTGTTTTTCATTAACTGATTCGCGCTTGATTACATCTATTTCTTTCTGTATAAAAAATATACACGTATCAAATATGTAAAAAATAATTATAAAATCTTCATTTGAAATATAATTTAATACGAATCCTACGAAAATTCCTTTAAATATATGGCTGTGATGGTTAAACTCTGTAACAACTGAAAACGAGTATTATTGAGATATTTTTGTTGTTATTGTATTGCTTGGCAATCCTCTCGAATAGAACCAATGTTATAAATATTTTTAGATTAAGTTTGAAAGAAATATATTTTATTTCAAAACGTTGTTGCATTAAATCGCCTTTAGTTAATGTAAAGAATACAAAACAACGATACTTACAAAAATATTTGACTTGTTATAGTATTGAACTAGAACAGCGGTTATATACATAATGAATATGTTTTTAAAATACCAAATTCAAAAATGGTATGATATTTTTTCATAATGCGTGTCTTCCTATATAAGACAGTATTATTTCGGACAAAAAATGTTGTCTGGGTTTCGAAATCAAAATTTATTCTTAGTAAATGTATTGAAGATTTATATTTGAAAGAAAGTAGAACAGAATGCGTTATATTAATGGATATTAAAAAGATAACGAATGATTTTTTTTATTAACTATTTTACTGTAGTATAAAATGGCAAGTATTTTTTACGCAGTAAAATAGCTTTTTCAAACTATCCAGAGATTTCAAAGTAATTGCAAAAGAACAAAACATATAAAATTAAAGAAATAAATTAAATTCCAACTGGAAACAGTTTTCGTAACGTAAAACCCTCTTTAGAAAAGGTTGTGAGCATGTTACTGTGATAATTGGGATAAAGTATTATATTGCAGGAATTCTCAGAAAGTAAAGCGGCATTTACTGATTTAATGGTAAGTCTTCAGATCAGTAATTTAGTAGAGATAGATATTCTGAGCTTTTTTTTTAAATATTATCAAAAAGCTCATTAAAACAGTTCATAAATAGAACAACCGTATATCAAGTCAAATGTTATTACCCCGTACTCCACATATTAACTTTATGTACACTGGTATTAAAATAATGTGTTAAATTAAAACTGAGATTATTCAAGAATGTAAATTATTTGATGAACATTAGTTAAAATATATATTTTTAATGTGTCATTTTCACTCCGTAAGTGAAGCATGTGGATCTACACAGTGCAAAGATGTCTGCTCCAAAAATGAAGAGATGTCATGGTATTTTTTTTACATGATAATTGATTATCAGATAATATCGAAACCCAATGGGCATCCAGTTTTATATTTTCAAATTTTTACAAAATCCTGTTGATGTGGAAATTAAGCCCGCACTCCTTGCATCTGAGACACGTACGCTAATCTCTTGGTTACCGGGCTATCAAATCAAAAAAAAAAAAATCTGAAAAAAAAGGAAAATAGAAATCATTAAAAATGTTTGCTTTTGGAAACCAAGGGTTGCCCTGCATTGTTATATACGATGGATGAGTTTCTTATAATTTAAAATTTGAACAGTTAACAATTAAAAATTTTCAAAAAGTTATCATTTCATAAATTGGATGATCGGAAATAAGCCAGATAAAATTACTCTAAGAAGTCATTCTGATTTTTCAGAAAAAGCTGTATTTATATTATTGATATATCTCAATTATCTCAATTATTGTGATTTGAAAATGAGTATTTTTTCAATGAAAATTAGGCTGTTGCTTGGAAAACTTTATATTCATATTCGTATTTAAATTCATATGACTATTTAAATTCTATGCCTACAAGTTTATCATTGTTAGTGCTTGGTATAATATTATGTCTACAAAACTTTTTTATAATTCAATATTCGTAGAATTTTATTCAAAAAAATTTGCAGAAGATTACTTGAAACGTCCATTGTCTTTAATATCGCAGTTTTGTCTCCTTAATTTTTTTATACTCGAGCACAGGGTTTTCACGAGAAAACCACTTAAAACTGATATATCAGTCTATAATATGATGTGTTTTGATATTAAATAGATTTCAAAACCATGTTTGGTCCGAAAGTGGAGCGTATGTGTGTACATAATGTGAAAATGTTCGCTCCGAAAGTGGAGTACATAGATATCCACAATATGAAGAAATGAAAGATTATTTTTCACGACAACTTCTTGCCAGAAAATTTTTCAACGCAATCGGTATCCGGTCTTGCATTTTCGGATTTGAAAAAATACAAAATATGTGATAATCGCATTCCCCGCATTGCTAGACACGTACGCTACTGGGAAACTAATCCATATACCAATATTTATTAAGAATTCAATGATTTTTATGTAAGTTTTTTATATGTCTATATCATATTTTAATATAAAGTATTATTAGGGAACACTACAAAGATCGTTTTACAAGTTATATTTATAATTACGAAAGTAAGAATAAGTGTGCAATAGTAGTGCATGTCGTGCATGGAAACTAAGATTCGGCAAAAATGCTCTTATAAAATATCTGGTACTTTAAGAACCACTTTATGTTCGTAACGCCATGAAATGATTAATATAGGGAATATGGAAAGCAAATTATGAAAAGATATTTATAATAAAGATAGTATTTACTAGATTACTATTATATATTTGGACAATATTGTATATTTGGCTTAAAATATGTCATCGCTTTATTTATTAACTAAAGGTGATTTTTATAAATAAAAAACATTTCTTTTTATTTCATTTAAATGATTGTTAAATTATTTTATTATTTCACACTCGCATATTCTAAAAATAAGTAAAACAAGCACCCTGTACATTAAAAGAGCATTTTAATTCGAAGAAGTGTGAATTTAAATGAATTTTTCGACATTGTTTTTCGGGAGCGAGAAAATTCTTTGATCTCGTGAAGCCTACCCGACCGGAAAAATCTATCGCTTCGAGTAAAAGAGAGAAAAACGAAGGAATTATTTTCGAAACACAATAATTTTCTCCGATAAAAAGTTGCGAAATAAACTTTTGGATAAAAATAAAAAGCTCGAATAATGATAGACGAGGTGAGACGTGAAATTTTTGTTTGATTTAAAAAGAGTTTGAAACAAATTGTACCTCCCTAAATGCCTAAACAATGCGAAAGTTTTCGATGTTAAAAAATAGTATAAATAGTTATATTTATTTTTATATCGCATATACAATTAAATTTATATGAAGGTGGTAAGGCGGTAGCATCTGTTCGTTGATTGTAATCACTAATGACATTACAAATATAAAAGTTTTTTTTGTATTTTAAAATTTTTAATCTCTATTATAATATGTTAAAGTAGATTCAAAGAAACATTATTTTATTTACCATACAACAGATATAAAAAATATGATGTGATCCATGTACCAGAATTATATTAAATTAATTGGAATATTATTATCGTGTAATATGTAATATTTACTTAATATAAGTACAATGTATATTATATCATATTAGACATGGGGGGGATTACGAAAATGTACTTATTCCACTATGCCAAAATTTTAAAGAGAAAATGATGAACAAGTATTTAAAAAAATTTTTTGCATGCAAACCAGTAAATAAAATCAATTTCAAGAATATTAAAATCAAAAATTGATACCAAAAAAACATGTGATATGGTTATTTAATGCAAACAAATGTTAAAAATGTTCTCTTTTAAATTGTGGCACACTGGAATTAGTTCATTTTGGAAACAGCCCACTTACATGTGATATACTTTATTCAGTATATAATGTACAAAATAGATATATAGAATTGATTATACGGATGTATAAAAGAATGAAAAAAGTAGTACTTTTTGTTAGAAACCTTTTGCGTCATATTTCTTGCGAGATTTTCTATGTCAAACTGGCGTGTTGTTGATTGCAGAGTAAAATGTACAATATATAAAAACCTATGGACACATATGATTCATAAGGGTGCTTTCGCAAAATCTGGCACGTGCCCTCTTATTTCCCATCGCTGCCATATCCAGTGTAACTGCAAAGCTCTAAAATAGTAAGGATTACATTATTATCTGGTATACTTTTAAAAATTGTAAAATATTATGCATAATCGATATCTACAGTATGAAACAAAAAAATACACGTGTGTGTCTGTCCGTCACAAAACTTTACTTAAAATTTGTTTACTACTATTTATAGGTCAATTATGTAGATTTAAACTTTTTTGATATAACTTTTGATTAATGAGAGACTTTACATATTGTATACAAACACGTATTGAAATTTGTAATAAAGTAATGAATATAAATAATTTTGAATTAAGAATGATTTAGAATCTATCTCAGAGAAAGTCATTAGTATAATAAAGCTTGTCGTGACTATCAAAGTCATAAGGAAATATACTTAAGTATTACAACATAAATTAGAACTGTAATTAATAAAAGAATAGGCTCTTTTGACTAATTAAAATCGTTGTGTACCTATTTACCATATTAGAAACTGAAATTTTTGTGGAATATAAGACAAAAAAAGAAAAAATAAAATATTCAAAATGGTGTATAAATACTATAATAAGTTGGTATAAAGAGTATTATAATCATAATAGTCAATAAAAGAATACTGAATAGAGACAAACTCGACAAGTAGATACTTTCTAAGGCGAGTTGAATATTATGTTTGTATTATTTGATAATAAAAATTCAATTATCTTCCCTATTTAAAGCATTATTTTTGTTGCCATAAGTATTTCTCAACGTGTGAAAATGGTTCAATGCAAATTATTTAGTTAGATTATTTTCGGCTTACCAAGAAAGGTTTTCTCTTATCGCTAAGGAAAATGAAATTGTATTTTGTAGACAACACTATATTTCGATCGTTAAACGTTACTTTCGCATAATACATTTAATATTTAGTTACACGAAGATAATCAAATTATTTATTTTAATTTAATTTATCACATAAAAGAATTATTAATGTGGTACGTCACGATCAATAATATGTAAGCCTTACCATGGGAATTATGTGTGAACAATATTTTAAAATACAGATTAATTTTTCATATTATATGTTTGAGATGTGATACTTCAACTACTTAAATTTATTTTAAATTGTGAAATATTTTTTTTAAATAAATGTGGGTAGTTTAAGTGATATGTGATACATCACAAATAAAATAAACGATACATTATTATGAAGCATCATATTTTTTAAATTTAAATAGTGATTTTTTTTATGCGAATCTATCATTTATTTACTACATACAAACTTAATATACAACTCACAATACATAGATAACGCAAAAATGTTTATTTTCTGAAATCCATTATCCGAAAATAATGCATATTTTTTTAACGTAATGACTTTTATATGCTGCTGATTCTTAAAAATCGGAAGATGGAGGAATGGAAGCCCAATTGGTTAAAAAAATTATTAACAACCAATTCTTATGAAAAAACCCTGTCAAGTCACCTACTCATACCGCGAAGATCCATACACTCCATTTGGACTATGTAGGTGCAGACATGGTAATTTTAAGATTGTTTTTGTTACATTGTTAAAAAGAAAGAAATAATGTTTTACAGAACAATAATTTATTTGACATAAATATATACACAACTGATAATACGAGAGATTTTTCAATGACAACGACATTTAAATAATTGATATTTTCGACGGAAATTGATTTTAAATTCTAAATTATTTAAAACTAGTAAACTTCCATATGTGAG
>JAGVSQ010006496.1:0-16296 GCA_022683975.1 Rhyacophila evoluta | reverse complement strand
CCGGCATGTGACATTGGAAATGAGAACGTGTGCGCAGAATATCACATAACCAACAGAATAGTAAGTTTACACTTCACGGTCCGAATGACAATGATAATTGAAACAGCGATGCAGGAAGGGCGTATACGTGGACAAGCTTAAAAACAGAAACTCGTATTATACAAAGCAAATGAATGGGTAATGGATACGTCATTGTTGCACCAAGGCAGGATTGTTAATATAATTAAACAGAATTGTTCATCACAACCAATTCAATATGGCATTATCAATAGTCAAGCATTAAAGGACTTCATCAAGCCTGACATTATATGATTTTGTCATAGTGTTACCAATATATAAAGCGGTTCCTGTTCTATGAATTATGCTTAACGCATATTGCGACGAATGAAGTCGGCTCGGAGTAAATATGTTAGAATGATATTGCGATGCTGAATATTCTCAATACGAGTTCAGAGAAAATCCCCAACCTTACTAAGGCTTTGATCGACGAGGGTAATAGTAAAAAAAAAACAATTATGGTACAAAAGCAAATCTTACACCTCTAGTATTCGTACACATAGCAAAATGTATGTCTGAATCAGGGTTTATATCAGTGTGCATTACATTAGAGCTTTATATTAAATAAGTGTTAAATTTGTCTTATTAGATACGTGTCTGAATATTAAACACTGGAATTAAATTATCCTGTTATTTATACGTCTGTCATAATTTTTGGGGAGTCAAGTCATGCAGTAAAATGAGTACAATATTCATAAGAAATGAGTGTAGATGAAATGACTTGGCTTGACTCACGGAATGACAAGGCAATGCCAAAGAGTTCAAAATGAAATCGGATCGTTTTGGGTCAACTCGCCGATGCAATGCAATCGATACTGCAATATAACAACCAAAGGTCAAAACACGCGAAGGAGATATTGCATCAATCATCAACAACAATTCCAATTTACAATAATTTAATAGATTCCAGGCGATCAATATTTTTTTAACAAATAAAAACTCAGTACTTTAATTTAAAATATTACAAGCAAATCAAAAGAGTTTCAACAAAAATATTTTGAATCAATATTGGATTTTTTTTAAATTGAGTCAGTACATATGCGAATCGACATTAGCAGTAAACATTTCTAAGTTTGTATTCTGCCAGGCAGGCTATCCTTCAATGATACGAGAAACGTAGCTACACAATAAAATATATATATAAATGCAATCAGAAACAAATGGTTCAGAGTATGACAGGATCGTGTGGAAAAGGCACTGCATAAATGTTGCAAGTGTGTAGTTTATACCCACATTAGATTCCACCGCCAATTAAGAATATAGTCTATCCACCGTATTTCGTATAGTCAGTTTGTTTACAAAGTAGTGCCAAAAACAGACGATTACATCAAAAATCATGAGCCACACGCACAAGTACCAGACTCATAAAAAACGACGAAAATAATATTATGGTATCTCCTTTTTAGAGGATACTGTTGCCTCATATTTGCAAAGACCGTGGACAAACTGTTATGAAACAGCTAAGACGGCAAGCAGGCGGACATTAATCCTAAATACACATCTACAACAAATACAAGATCACTTCTTTCTTACATTGCGAGTTCGGTAATAACGTGAAATTTTCTAGACAATATTTAGATTTATTTTGCAACTAGTTGTAAAACATCTCGAACACGATGTCATATTAATTTACACATACTTTCCGCATTGAGATTTTCGTTCAAAAATTAATTATAGAGCAAAGTTCAGCGTCTTTCTCAAATACAAAACTGCCGTTTTGAACTAGATAGTCTATCGATAACCTATCATGAAAAAATATATATAAAATCAATCGCAATGATAATGTTAGTCAGTGCCACCTATCTAATAAAATAGCATTTTTAAAGCACGGTCGTGACACATTTAAAAAGTAACCGTCCAGTCTCATTATATACATCCATAAAAATACTATTTACAAAAACGCAAGGTCGCCTTTCAACACGTGCAAAAAATCTGTAGGGGTATATGTATAAAAGATCTTGCCGCGATCACGGATCAGAAGGACTGTAGTATGTTGCGCCGATACGCAAATTCGTATATTATATGTATATATGTACACATACAATACAAATGTATGCAAATCCATCATAGTATTATATACGCATACTAAAAATACGATCTAGTAAACGTAACGGCTATTTTAAACAAAAAATGGCGCGACAGTGTGTATGTACAGGTGTAAAATTATTTAAGCCGATACGCAATAGAAATGCGAAATTATCGTAGTATTTAAATGAGATTCGAAAAAAATACGCAGCAAAATATACTATTATTTAAAATTATTGTTCGATCTATGATCGCGTATAGTCAACGAAAATATCAGAAAATTTCGTGGAATTATTCATTTTTTTGCAGAAAACGATTTGAAAAAGGAAATCCAATTCTGAACGTTATATTGACGAAGTAGTAAGTAATATCGATGCATTCTCTAGACTGAATATTTTTGTTTATAGTTACACGATTTTCTTATTGTTATACCGTACCAGTACTGGTAGATTGTCAAGTTCAAGTTCACGAAGATGTTCGATGTTCTATCATATGTTTTAAATTAAATGTGTAAGTATTGTAAATAGTTGAGTACTTTAATACCGACTGAAACTAATATCGATTCTAGTTTAATTCAAATATAATTTATTTGATACTATTAGAAATTAAATTGTTATTTGTATTATATGGCGATTAAAAATTGAGAGAAAGGTATAATCTTGCCTAAAGGTAATAAAATATCTTAAAAGACACGTATTACATTATTATATAGTAAGAACTAAAAAATCATAACAGGTGTGAATCGTATCCGCCCAACAGGTAGCAATAGAAAAATACTGACGTAGGTATAAAACATCTAGAAACGGGATTTTTGTTAGTCTTGCCTCATTAATTCGATAAAATATATCAGAAGGATGATTTATGGAGATTTTGTATTATCAGAAAAGAGTGGTAAATGTCCTGCTATGGAAACTAATATTTGTAAAATAAATTACACAATATATGTTTAGAAATATATCATTGTTAAGATACCAATCTTTATATATATATAAATACATATGTATGTATATTACAAAGAATGTATCTATATTTGAGAGAAATAACTGTCATTCTGGCTCACAAAGTATCTGATGTTATAATGTATGAAAATATCAATATAAAAAATATTACTGATGTCTCTTGGCAATGTTGGTCTTTCTTGGAGAAATTTTCGATACTGCGGTAAAACTTTACACCGCATTGCAGAGAATAATGTTTTTGAAGGAGACAAAAACATTCATAATCAGTGTTTTTAATCGCGCGAAAGAAAAAATTAGCTCGATATAACGTATTGATTAATCTATATTGTGCTATTAGGATGTAATGATTAAATATAGAAGTCAATTCGACGAAATGAGAACTACAACAGGCCAAACTATGGTTAATTAAAATTGAATTATTACTGTTCCAGGTATGAGTATTACTATTATTAAATCCATCATTAATTAAACGAGTAAATAATGGGTGATATGAATATAATATACCTTATACTCGCTGATAATAATATGTATATTACTATACCCATTAGATATTATTTAGGACTGTAACATAATTAAATGGTCAATGTTTGGGACACCAATCTCCAAACCAGCAGTATCATCACCGAGACGGTGGCCTAACATAATAGAATCCGATAAAAATGAAAATATTAGAAACATTTAATGTATTGCAGTATCTTATCACGATTCAGCCCATGTAATTATTTGCCTGTGTAATTTACTTGGAATTTTTCTAAACTTTATAAATAAGATACACAGCCATGCTTTTGTAATATGTGTACCATTTCAAAGTGCAATCGATAACAGCGAACAATTAAGTTAAGTACATACTTAATATGTAATAGGTAAACATGATTCATAATGTATGGTGACATGACACATTTAAAAAATCGGGTAAAAATCTATTCCTAAACGGATTTAATGGCATGTAAATAATTAGAAATCATTAAGTAACAAAAAAAATCCTATTTTCCCCAATGCAGAATTTTACCTTTCGAATGGTCATCGGGTCCGCAATAATTTTAACTTTTCTACCTGAGCATCGACAAGAGTAAACAAAAGGTTATTTGTAGTAGCTTTTATTTCACAAGCTTATCTTTGGTTCTAGCTTGTCATGTTTAAATATGGAATGGCTTTTATTATTAATCAATTTAATATAATGATGAGATAATTGATAATTAACTACTTAGGATAATCGCTGATACGTCGTGGAAAAAATCGGAGAAACCGTAAACTTTGTATTGCTATAGAATTCGATTATTGCAATTGTATCAATCAGTATAAGGGTAAATGCTGTATGTATGGAAATTTCAAATATATCGCTATAAGGCAAACTTTTACTAATTATATTGAGGTACGTTACTGCATCTTGCCTCTCGGATATTAAAACAATAATTGATCGCCGACCCGTCCACGGATCCTAATTATATGAATAACGGGTAGGCTATCAACTTTATTTTTAATCCCTGTTTTACAATAATAGCTACCGTGGGATTGCAAAGGTGTTCTGTGATATATTTATGTATACAAAGCAAATGTAACATCATCATATTATTTTTCAACTCCGCCGCCATACTGACTATCTGCAACAATTAATTACTAATAATTGATATGGAATGCAGTAATTTAACTATAATATATATAATTATATCGCCTTTATGACTTCTTTGAATGTTTAAAAATCAACTACTTTAGGGTGTTAATTTAATATGCTACCATTGTAAAGCATAATTAAATTAAATATTAATCAGTATTTATCTTAAGAATAGGGTACCCGACTAAATATATTTTACAAAATTGATCTAAATCGAAAGGATTGATATACATGTACCACATCTTCGATTAGACTTCGACTTAGTTATTTGTATCTTGTAGATTAACATACTGCTGACATAACTTATCGTATTATACTGACGTTTGTTAATATATTATAAATTCTAAATTAAAATATCGAATTATGGTAGAATGTGAATATAGAGCCGGCCCAATAAAACGGTTGCTGCAAAGTTAAACACACATTTTATAAGGAAAATTACTCTTAGTGATTTTGCGACACACTATCAAGTCACGAAATAACAAGCAAGTATTTATTTACAAGTGAATCTACTCAACCGCAATATAAGAACCCGTGTCATGAAAAACTCTGAGCATTCAATAAGAGAAGAAATACAAGATGTCGATGATACACTGTAATGCATCTCCATTGAACGAATAATCATAAACATAACTAAATAAGTATTACTGAATTGTCATTATACTCGTTAATACGCGCGGCTGTGCAAGTATTAATAAATATCTATACTTGGTTTCATGAGTTGTAATCTCAAGAAAATATCACAGTTTTATATTATTCAGTGTTGATGATAAGTCGGTACTAACATAGAGAATGGCATTGTTACTTTATTAGAATTGTGTCATTCGTGTCAGAAACCGCGTTATTGACCGAAATCACGTATACCACAACCTCAATGACAAAAGACATTGTATATTATTATAATTTATAATATGGCGGTGGGTACCTACTGTATCAGTAGTGAGATTCGCGCAATATTCACTCCTGCGATAAAAATTATGACAGTAAGCGGTCTCAAAGGTTGAGATCGCTTTGATGATTACCAACCTTCGAACATGAAATAGCATTTTTGAAATGAAGTATCAAATTTGGATTAGGTTGACGAGATAATATGTCACTAAACTTTTAACTAAATTAACTCAAACGTTTTTCAATTTGTCAATCGCTCAGAACAAACGTAATAGATTAACAAGAGCATGGATTTATATGAATTATGTGTACTAGTTATTGGCTATTCGGTAAATATTTTTATATTAGTGGCAATGGCAGAATCGCAGTGAGCGTTGACATATTTCAATTTTATATCGTGAATGGTATTAATTATTAAAGACCACTGTCACAGAATCTGTAATAATTCGGAATACATTTAGTAGGTCCGCATTCTGAACATCTGTTATTAAATAGTATTATAATTATGATATTAGGAAAACTGGAAAAATCAGCATATCGTGAAAGATTATGTAAATTCAAAAATGCATCTGTGAGAGATTCTCATCCGAAAGTCGAATTGCATAAAATTAAAAATAATAGTAGGTCGACGGTCAGGGTCAAGTCCCCCCACCCTTCCCATCGGCCCTAGGTTCAAACAATGAATAAGAATTTGAATTTCAAATTGAACTGCACGAAAACCTGTAACATTAAAACAGTATTGATAACAGGCTAGCTAAACCTGCTTTCAAAAGCTGGACAAGGTGCCAGCTGTGACCCGAGTACAGATTTATTATTCTCCCACGAAGGAATCGGGGGACGGACATGACCCTCGTAAAATCATTTCTATTAAGCTACGTGCAGTTCATGATAATTAATATGAATCTGGATTTTTATAAGGTGAAATTAAAATTACAGCTTTCGATATCGCCACGCTTTGTTAATAGCAGTCCCCCTAGACTAGACGCAATGTGGAAATCATTAACATCATATGGGGTGCTCTGGACGTACAATGGGAACGTAAGATTTGCTCTCCAGGAGACTACCAACTCGAGACTTTCCCACAAATCAATACGTGGGAAATTATTACTAATGTAAGCAAGTACCTGCATTAAAAAAGTATACTAAGAAAACCCAATAAGTAACTTCCATGTAAATTGTAACTTCGAAGAGTTGCCAAAGTTTCCAATTAATATAATATATTTAACATGTTTTTTCTTCTTCTAATAGTTGTTATCAATTGATAGCGAATAATAGTTTAATTACCGAATATATTGCAACCTACAATTATACAGTGACGGCAAAGGTTATATGGAAATGTCATTGTTGGATCTCTAGCTGGCTTTAAATGAGTAGCCTTATTTAAATTTAATGTTTTCGATGTGAACAGATAGTTGAAGTTGCAATAAAATAAATAAAATTCTAGGCCAAGGATTTATCAACTTGTGTAGTAAATAAAACACGGTGTAAAGAACCAATTACCTTGCAAACGAGTTCTTCTTGCGTTCTGACATCTAAGCAACGGCACAGTGATGAACCCTCGACCTGCTCTAGCAAAAGATATTTCTCTCCTACTAAAGAGGCCTGGAAGTCAGGATCTGATGGCGCGAAATCGTCAGGATCCGCTGGACCTCTCAACCTATCCAAAGGTCGCGGAGAGATGACTCTCTCCTCTTGGCCCGCTAAATGTATGCTACCCTTCACACTTTCGTCGCCATTCTCAGGCTGTTTACTGACACCTAACCCCACAAGGTTCATCATTGGATTTTGTTGAGACATTGTATCCATTTTAAAACAGTTGTTATTATTTCACTATATCACACAATTGACACACGCACTGAACAATATTGCCACTTGTTACGCGGGATTCAATCTTTTAAGGTTTCGGTAGAGTCCGAAACAAACTTTCAACACAGTTCACAATTTAAAGAAAATAATTTATACGATTTGAGTACTTTTTAAACACATTGAGATTATTATTACTAGAGGAACGTATGTAGTTAATCCTATCGCGATGACGATGGGCCTGAAAAAGAGTGACAATGAACAGTTAACAATGGGCAAAACGTAGGCAATTGCGTAAGCTAGAATATTCATGACATTGCGACAATTTACAAAATATTACTTAGAAATTCAACCATGAATCACTATAGAACACTAGTAAATATGTTTATTTAAAATTTCAACACATATGATGAAATAAATCAAACGGGACATCAAACTGCTGCGGGATATCAAACAGTAAAAAAGCGATTGGCCAAAAAATTTGCAAATCACAAACCTTGGGCTTGTTTTTCTTGAGTGGATATCGTACCAAAAATTGACCGCCCCAACGATAGACGTATATGACAGCTCTTGAATTGGCGGAATATGTATCAGACGGTGTATTCGATCTGTTGACAGGCCAATATTTTGGGCCGGTGTCCGCTCAAGGCAAGCAAAACTAGCACTGACACAATACAGAACCGACCGCTACGGGCGCCATTACGATACTGAAAATTTTTACGCATGCGATTTGCGCCGTCGACAACCCGCGCTGTCAGTTCAAACGCGGCTTGTTGACGCGGCCCGCAATCCAATATGAAATACAAATTCTGCATAAATCGACCCCGAACCCCGGCTTAAAAATACATCAGTTATAAAATTGTTAAGTGCAAGGTGCATGTACGTAGCCAGAATCCCAATCTGACTTGCTTTAAGTCAACTAGATTCTGATGCCTTGGAAAGCCATGAATACTATATCATGATAAAATTAACGAACTAATGCCATATGATACTACGACTCCTGGAGCGATACTATAATAATATGTTTTACGTATTTGCTAGCGGGAGGATTTCTCGAAGGTACGAGTGGCGTGTAGAAGAAGATAAACATAATTTTTAATTTTATTACATTCTGAACTAACCCGGCTGTCTTATCGATACGAAACTACACATATGTGAAACCAATACATTTTTTTAATAAAAACAGATTATCCACATTTTATTACTAAAAATCATTCAAAGATATAGTTAATTTTAAAATAGGAAACTGTCCACATACGGATTTTTTTATATACTCAGAATACATTGTAAAGAATATATTTGATAGAACTAAAATTATACAAAGTATTATTGTCATTATACTATCTTAATTCCACGGACTCACTATTGGATTATATTATTGTACATGATTATACGAGTACTGTATTATTAATACATCCTCTTTTTAACAAGAAAACTGGTGTTCTTCTCAATTAAATTACTCTTAATATTAAGCACGGAGTGTATTAACATGATACAGAAACATAACTTGTACTAATTATCACTTTGTTGTAGTTACAATTAGTTCAACGATAATCGAAAAAATAGTTTTAGTGTAGATATTTTAAACCACTTTAAAACCTGTATTGATTTTGTAAATATTTTAAACCACATGTAAACCACAATATTCATTGGAGATTTGCCTGATTTTTATGTGTTAAAATAATATCAAAAACGTATAATTGATAAGTATATTATGTGAAATACCTTATACTTATTACAGATGATAATAATTTTAAGATATCAGGAATAAACACATTTATTTATAAGAAATAGTATTTACTAGAACTTTTAATGTGTGACTAGTGCCATCTCTAGAGTAAAAGATTAAGCATTCTTTCAATGGCTACAGTTTTCTAGAAATTAATGTCATAATGGATTTTTTTCCTTAATTTCACTTTTTAAAATTAGTTGATAATTTACTATGTATAACATCTTTCTTTTTGAATTCCAGCTAGCATTAACACATCATTCCAATAAATATTTATAATAAGGTGTCATCTTGGTATAAACGTGTTTCACAAAATAAAATAATATCAATACTTTATTTATTTATAAAAATTTTAATTGTAAATTATTCTTAAAATTTCAGTTCAAAAAGATAATTTTTGAGTTTTTAATGTATTCAATGTGAATACTGCGGATGTGGCGTTATAAATATATTTACTACTCATAAATGATTGTGAGTCATTCATTATATTTGAAATCTACCTACATAATAACGTTAAAAATACCACAAGTTAAAAATTGTCGATGAGGAAAAAATATAAAAAAAAGGGAAGAAAACGATATTTTAATTTTTACAATATAATTATATATTCTACACTGAAAAAAATCGATGAAAATTATTTCTGTCCATTTCTTTCTAAATAAAAAATACAATTTTGAAAAGAATTTTTCTCATAATGCTACAATAAACTTTGAAATTTAGGTGACGTACTAGTTTATCACCCAACACTAAACAAACAACGTATTACAACAACCATAGACTACATTGTTGGTAATATGGCTAGCTCGTCAAGGTTTGTTGCTGCAATAATTGGAAAATGTTATTATTAAGGAATTGCGATTTCAGTAACTTGAATCAAAGTTTAAAGCTTTATCGAAGCAATTCTTCGGCGTGAACGTTATGTCAAATAATCACATACAAGATTACTTCGTTGTTTCGATTTACAGAATTGTCAAGTGTCAAAATAACGATTCTTATCTTAATTTTAAAATGTTACCTTGGAATAGGAGAATTTACGGAGAGTTACGATTTATAACATTAAAGGGTTCATTAAAGAAATAACTTAAATCATATTTATCGATGCCCATATTCTATATTACTCTGAATACTTTCCCTTAATATTTCAGAACAGATACAAATAAAGTGTGTTGCTATGCTCACCCCGAGGCACCTCTTATTGAGGATTACAGAGCGGGAGATCAGATTTGCTCCGAGTGTGGACTGGTTGTGGGAGACAGGTATATTAATAATTTGTTTTTACTGTTGTATAATTGTATTGCATTGATTGGTTGATTGTTTTAATTTGACTATTTGTTATTTGTTGCATTGTGTTGTGACACACTAAAAAAATCATTCTTGAATGTTCCATGGCTTAGTTTACATATGCAGAATATACCACTTTCTTAAATAACACGACTGGATGACCTTATTCTGTAGCCATTACTGTATCCCCGAATATAAGTCTCCGTCTTATATTAATTTTTCAGAGTAGAGGCTACATGTTTGGGCGAAAAATCCAAAAAGACAAAACAAAATCTTATGTTTTCATGTGTGAGGAAATAATGGTTATCTTCACCACTGATGTGTACAATCAACTTAGTCACACATGGTCTCGCCAAAATCCGTTCTTCTGTTGGTAGCAAAAGTTCTTATGTGGCAAGCAGAACACACATGTATACACCCATTTTAAATCTCACACCCATGCCAGGCGGAAGACCTGTCAAATAATATCATTAGTAGCCATTACTGTTTCCCTGAATATAAGTCTCCGTCTTATATTAACTTTTCAGAGTAGGGGCTACATGTTTGTGCGAAAAATCCAAAAAGGCAAAACAAAATCTTATCTTTTCATGTGTAAGGAAATAATGGTTATCTTTACCACTGATTTGTACAATCAACTTAGTCACACATGATCTCGCCAAAATCTGTTCTTCTGTTGGCATCAAAAGTTCTTATGTGGCAAGCAGAACACACATGTATACATCCATTTCAAATGTTACACCCATGCTACGTGGAAGAACTGTCAAATATTTGACAGCAGTAGGTTTCGCGCGTTTTTTCGCCCACTGTGATGTAATCAAACACATGTTTACACGTAAATTTGACATTTTAAATAGCCGCACAGACAGTAGTAGCGGCATGATAACAATTAGCATTAACTTTGCATACAATGATGACAATTAGTTTTCAATAAATTACCCCAAACATGTGGTAATTGACTGAACGTTGAATTTACCAAAGTACCATAAAGATTGGAAACAATTCAGCAAATTATGATATTATTTGACAGCTCTTCCGCCTGGCATGGGTGTGACATTTTAAATAGGCGTATACATGTATTTAATAGTTGCCAACATGACAACTTTTGCTACCAACACAAGAGTGAGAATTTGCAAGTAATCTTATTTTTTATGTATTTTGTAGTACAACAGTACAAACATTACAAACAGAACTATAATAACAGAGCTCATATCATATTTTTCACTAGGCATTTTTCCAGGGTAGGTCTTATATTAAAACCATACTTTAAAATCCAGCCTGGTTTTCCCTGAAGACACATTATTGGCTCTTTTATTTTTTGCAAGATGATGTGTGCTAAGATCGTTCTCGGAACAATGAGCAACGTGATGCCACGGTAGTTATCGCAGCAGAGGGTCGCACTTTTGTGAAGGGTGACCACTCCACCATTTACCCAGTCTCTTGGACAACGTTCTTTTACCCACACCACAATAAATTATAGAGAGGCTGCAGGATTGCGCATAAGCCATACTTGATATATTGAGAAATACATTTTTTATTTTTTTATAAGATTGTTTGTTGAAGCTATGCTACTTATTTGATTGTCAATGACACAGATTCAATAATATGCTAAAACAACAATACTCACTCATAAAAACATAAATTATTCAATAATGAAACTGTTATTGTGGTTATAGAATAATAAATTATAATTACTTTTAATTTGCACCTTTATTATTACCGTAACTACATATGATATTACAGATGTTTCAGTCTAGTAACAGATACAAATTTACACAAATTGTTTGTTAAATAATGTTTTTATTTTGTCAATTAATATAATCTTTCATTCGTTCTTTAATTAAGTTGCCATACATCTTTCCTTACAGGGTCATAGATGTTGGTTCTGAATGGAGGACATTTAGCAATGAAAAAACTGGGGTCGATCCGTCTCGTGTTGGTGGTCCTGAAAACCCGCTTCTTTCGGGTGGTGACTTGTCCACAATGATCGGCCCCGGACGAGGTGATGCATCCTTCGATAGCTTTGGAGTGTCCAAGTATCAAAATAGACGAACTATCAGCAGCTCAGACAGAGCTCTTATAAATGCATTTAGAGAAATTAACACAATGGCTGACAGGATTAATCTTCCTAAAACTATTGTAGATAGGGCTAATAATTTGTTCAAACAGGTTAGTTATCCTATCAACTCTTTTGGCTTAATTTGATAAGTAATTTCCATTTGTTAATGGTCGAATATTTATTTCTATAAAATATGTTTGATATATGTAGCATGAACTAATGTAATATATTGATTTTTATGCTTATTACTGGTTAATTACAAAACAAACAATTGACAGTACATATCTCTAGCAACGCATAAAATATGGATTTAAAAATTATTTAAAATATTGAATGCATAGGTTACATGGAGTGATAGGTACAACAGATAAAAGTAACATAAAAATATCAATTATGGTATTCATATTTGACAGGAGACTTGTAACATAGACATCTCAGAAAAAAAATATTAACGAAATAAATGATAAATGTAAAAGAGCTTGATTTTGATGTGATTTTATGAAATATTATCGAAAAACTTATAAAACCACATCTGTGAGTATCATGGAACCTTCAAACTTTTGTAGACTTTGGTGAAAGATTTCTGTTTCTTTATAAATTATCATTTGAATTGTAGTTTTTGGGAATCAAATCTGATGGTCTGATCGATTCAACGCCTAGTTGAAGTAACTTGAGTAGCTTTGCTTATTCAGTACACAGGACATTTTCTGATAGTGATTATCTCCTGTATCCTCAGTATACTTTTAGATTTGTTGTCAAATCAATATTGATACATATTTTTTCTTCAGGTACATGATGGTAAAAATTTAAAAGGCCGAGCAAACGATGCCATTGCTTCTGCGTGTTTGTATATTGCCTGTCGACAAGAGGGTGTGCCTCGAACATTTAAAGAAATTTGCGCTGTCAGTAAAATAAGCAAAAAAGAAATCGGCCGATGTTTCAAGCTGATATTGAAGGCGCTAGAAACATCAGTGGACCTTATCACAACGGCAGACTTCATGTCAAGATTTTGCTCAAATCTCTCTTTGCCTAATATGGTGCAAAGAGCAGCTTCACACATTGCTCACAAAGCAGTTGAGCTTGATATTGTACCTGGTAGAAGTCCTATCTCTGTTGCCGCAGCTGCCATCTATATGTCATCACAGGTATGTCATATTTAATATTATTTGAGCTATTATTAATTTTGATGTTTCCAATTGATTTTTGGTCTCAATGTTAGTGCTACATAAATATTATATTTCATGTTTCTGTCATAACTGTCTGCTTATCGCATTGCACATCTGACTTGTGTGACTGACTGTGTTTAAATCCCATTTAGTATCGAATATATCCACAGATATGGACAAACCTCATTATGGGGAATAGTAATAATCTGGGCTGTTAAGCAATTCTTCTGGAAGCAAACAACTTTGATGAAATTTTGAAATTGAAGTCAATTTTCATTTAGCACAAGCAAGCGCTTACATCTATCGAAGAGTTTTAATAATTAAAATATTGAAATGTTACCAAAGCGAAGATGTCACCATTAATATCATTTTTTAAATTACTATTGATACACTAAGAGTCCTGTTTGTGGTTATTTCACATAAACAAATTGTATATATTTTTATGTTATTTATCATATGATTTCTATAAAATTTGTTCTTATACCTAATTAGATATTTACATTAGGATATTTATACAATTCCGTTAATGGTGAGTTAATTCATTGATTCTTTGGCTGGTATGTTTTTTTGAAATTCTAGAATTCTAGTGATAATTATTATCATGTATGATTGTTTTTGACAAAATAAAATGTGTTTTTTTTATATATATAAATACCATCATTCTTTGTTGTTATTGGTGATATTTGAAAAAAAAGCTAAAGGCAAAGAGATAAAACGACCATTGTCAGCATTAAACGTTGTTATCAAAAACAATGTTATATCATTGTTCAGTGTTCTTACATAATAGATACAAATTGTAACTTTCTTTTGTTTTCTATTTTAGGCGTCAGAAGATAAGCGCAGTCAAAAAGAGATCGGTGATATTGCTGGTGTGGCTGACGTAACGATAAGACAGTCCTACAAATTGATGTATCCTTCGGCAGCTAAACTGTTCCCCGAAGATTTCAAGTTTGCCACACCTATTGACCAATTGCCGCAAATGTGATTTAATGTTAACCGCTACCCATTAAAGACTATATTTTTAATACACACAAATAAACTTATGAGTGATAAATATAATTCACAGTTTTCTCTAAAACTATTAGAGGGTGTAACTCCAATCTTTTTTATCGCTTTTTATAACATTTGTTACAGAAAACTCTACATTTATTACTATAAAATACTTAAAATAATACAAATAAATGTTTCAAGACTAAATTCTTGCAAATTATAATAAAATGTTAAGACATTCGTATTATAGCGCTAAAGCTAGTGTTTTTAAAAGTGCTATAATGTATTGTGACAGTGCGCTTCTCCAATCTCTTGGTTGTCTACTTTGTGGACTAAAAAATGATGAATATTTTATTTCGTGATTTTTTTTAATTCAAGATTTTTTTTTCTTTATTTTTTACCATTTTTTTTTGAAATCTATTTGATCCAAATTATAATTGGTTTTGAATATAAAATAAGTCTTTTCCGTCTATAATTATTGTTTAGTGAGATTTTTTTGGTATTATTTTTATCTGTCTCATGGTATTTGTTTACCTGACCATTTGAATGTGGAAATATTGAGCTTTTTACTAAGTATTTAAAAATAATTGTTATTCAAAAAATACTGAAATAAACCTTTTTTCGAAAAGTTGAACCCGGATTTAATTTATTTTGTTAAAACTTATCTAATTCATTCTATTGAAATAACCTCAGCCTGAATAAAATTGTGACACTTTCTTGTTGATTAATATCATTGATGTCATTCTTTGTTTACCATCGAAATAACAATAGATACTCAAATAGATCAACATAGAATAAAGAAGCAATGAAACACTGTTGCGCCTTCAATATCTCAATATCTCGTATACGAGATATTACTTTGCCAAAGCTATGTGCACATAGCCGGTTTTGAAGGGGTGATGACAGAAAGCATTTTCAAATAGATGGTAGAATTTATACAAATATTCCTACATCGTCAACATCTGGAAATGAAAGCAACTATGGTATTTTATTATTTATATATGAAAAAAAAATACATGTGTAGTGACTAGCGAGTTGTACTCGATCATGTTCATAATAGGGATGTGTATCGAGATTATTGGTGCATTGAACAAAAAGTTTATAATTTAACGATTTATTTCAAACACGGTCCATAAATGTGGTAGATATAGCACATGTCCTAAGATTTAAAAACACCATACATTTTTATTATGCACTGTCGTTAAAATATGTATTTCTGTACCTTTATTTTGCCTTGGCTTAGTTTTGGTATTACACAATTATTATTTAGTTTGAAGGCTATGAAAATTTGCAGCAAAACATCAAGCAAGTGGCAAAAGTTGAATACAAATGTAGAAATATTGACACATGAGTCACGTGAATTCAGTGTATATTCTATGAGTATACGTCGCCCATGCGCACTAAGAGCTCCCCCCAATAGCTTGGTCCACGATAACAGTTATAAAACGTCTAGAGTGCATGTGGTTGTTTGATTTAACATTTCTATGAATGATTTGCTTTCAATCTACTATTTTTTCATATTACTTTTAACAATCTCATATAAAGCATTTTAACTTTAGGAAGTTTTAGACTGAACTTATTCACACGTGCTTAACTCGATGATTGCCTGAGACGAGATATCTGTTTAAGTTATCCAGAAATATTTTATCAAGTTTCCAAATGATTTTAACCGATTTATCGGTAAATTTCGAAAACCGTTTCAACTGACAGTACACAGATGTCATATTGCA